>DWQT01005659.1:0-10129 GCA_018244895.1 Myscelus amystis hages | reverse complement strand
ATAACCATCACGCCAGGTCCCTAACGGGGTAGGCAGAAAGCACCGAGTGCCAAATATCCCTGTCCTTACAAACCTGTAGTGCATCCATCCATCAAAAAAATTAAAACGTATAAAATATTATTGCCAATGACATGCTTGCACTTATACAATTATAATACAGAGTGATGTGTTAATAAGTGTTTTTTATTCCTTATAAGCTAAAAGAACTGCACACGGCCGGCTATTCGCTCCTATCAATTGACGCCACGGGTCAGACGGCCTTGCACATCGCCGCACGCTACGGCAACAAAGAGATCGTGAAGTATCTCATAGCGTGTGCGCCGACCGCGTTACTAAATATGAGAGACAATGAAAGAGGTCAAACGGCATTACACAAGGCCGCGGCGCATAAGCGAAGGGCGATCTGTTGCATGCTAGTTGCCGGCGGGGCGTCGTTGGCCAAACAGGACCACGCCGGACTAACTCCTCGCCAACTCGCAGAGCGCGCTGAAGACCACGACTTGGCAGTGTATCTAGAAAGTAAGTGAAACATGTGACGGCGTACCCGATATTAATAACAAAGGCATCGCCAAATATCTTTTTCACGGAAAATAATTTTACATTAGATACTGTCACGAGTCGAATGGTTCTTTCTCTACCTATTTATTTACGATGATGTGTTGTGTGTTTTCGGTTCTCCTCTAAATAAAACTAGTTAAATTCCGTAATGAAGCGATTGCGCGGGCAGCGGCAGAGAGCGATCTTTTTTCTTTTCAGTCATCGAGGCTAACTCAGATTTGAATTGGCGCGAGAAAAAGACGGGAAATCGATGTCACAGTGTAGCCAATCCATAGATACCTACGATTTCGTGCACTCTATGTCGCTGCCTTTGCAACCACCTATATTTATTTAATTAAAAAAATAACACTTAATTTATGCCATGCATAGATTCGATTGAACCATATTCTACTAATGCCACTACGGATTACGAGTATGTAGGTTTCTACATACTGTATGTATAATAATCTTCGTTAGATTGCAATATCTACACTATAATCATATATGATATAGTCTGTCCAATTTGTGAAATCGTAAACCAATCGTTTGCGACGGCGCCTAGTTCTTCTGCATTACATTGGTATTGATAATAATGGGGGCGTTCTAAGAAAACAATAAATGTCATTAATAAATGAATTAATATCGAATCTTTTATAAAAGATTTCTCATTTAAATAAAATTAATAATTAATGAATAAATAACTAAACAAGAATGGACACTATGTTATAGTTGTCAGTTTTCAAGTAGCTGTTTTTTTCAGGTCAAGAACATTTCCAATTAGTCTCAGAGGATTTGGAGACTGTGGTATAATGGAGGACCAACTTTAATGGCCGCGGAACTTACTAGTAGATAAAACCGCTCTCAAGTAACTCATGTCAACAAACGTGTTTCATGTAATTCTCAATAAATACAATTTTTATTATAATTCCTATATACTCGCCACCAAAGTGATATTTGGATTTTATAACTTAATATTATTAAAATATATGTATTTTTGCCGTAGTTTATCTATGCATCTCACAACTTAATAAAACGATTAATAATAAATTGATTTTACGTTCCAAGTTATATAGCCGAATTACTATCATAGTACGTACATATTTTAACACCTTGCACTTACATACATATCTACGACAAAAAATTAGGAAGTATTTCAAAATAGCATAAATATATGAAATTATTCACGAACGTATTCTTGCAAACACTATTATATACCAGACACCGAGGTGCAAAACTTATTTATAAATATATTATAATATTAAAATTTGAATTATATTTCCTTTCGAACTTCAAACTACTTTAAATGTTCAATACTATTACTGTCTTTAATTAAGTACGCGTCTTAAACTTAAACAGGGATAAAATGATATTTATATAAGTTACTTGCTGTAACAAGATGGCATTATATCTACGCCATTTAAATGTGCGTTAAAAATACTGTAAATAATAAGGGTAAATGAACAAAATTGTTTAAATATTTGGATATTTGAGAGGATCCTTCGAGTCTTTTATAATTTTTTGAAAAATAAATTAAATTTAAGAATGGTTAAATCTTCCGGTTATTAGATATATTGCACTTATACTTAAAATAGTGTGAAATTATTCACAAAAAATATTAATTCTGAATAAGTCTGCCATCTCATTATTATCTCATAAAGTCTCTATACGTGTTAAAGACTATTTATGACATAAATTATTTATTTACAATCTCATTATTTTCATTAATGTCACACACCTATATTATTTGTGTGATTATGACTTAATATACATACATTGTGTTCTTATTACACTATTCTATATCTTACTGATTAGTAATAATTAACATAATACCTAAGTACAATTTATTTCGCTGAAAATATTAAAAACTGTAAATAAGTAAATGTCAGTTCTTTAGGCGATATGACAATTAAATATATTTGCCAGTTAAAGGTATGACGCACTCGTATATTTTACATAATATTTCTTGTCTTATAATGATCTCAGCTCATTGTAACATAGCTATATTTATTTAAGAATAATTATTTGTAATTATGTTACATTAAATTGCCGTGTCATCGCCCACAGTACATGTATTTCAGCATCCGCATTATTTCTATAGTTTGTTACATTTCTTTCTAATCTGCTCTATTACTGTAGAGGTAGAGTCACGCGACGTCTTATACTAATGACTTACCTTTTACACGTAGAGTTACGTTGTTAATAACGCAAATACCAATACTTATAGATGTACCTAATAGTTTTAATGTTTAACGAATTTACTGTTACTACTCGCTGAGAAGCGAACAATGAAAGACAAAGCTGTGAGAATTTTGATCTTAATATAAAAAGTAAGTTCATTCTATGATACTCGTAAGTGTCGTGGTCGTGCGTCATGTTATCTGTATGAATTTCCTTTGTGCTTGTAGGATCATTGAAAGTATGGTCGAATGCTATTATCTAATATCGTCGTCTATTAATGTTGTTTATTTTGTTATCAAATAAGAAGTTTATCTAAAGATAGGTATCTCGAAAAACAACAAAATCGAATCACTAATAGCTTATTCTCTTAACTGTGATTTCTCAGTTTATTTTCAAACTTTTAAATTACAAGTTTCATTTATTTCGTGCTACAAAATGAAATTGCTGTTATTTAATATACTTATGCCATTATTATATTTCACAACTTTTCTCAATATAGCCCAGAGTGACAGGTATTAATATAAGTTTATGAAAAACGACCTACAAATTACCTTTGCACGTGCTTCTGTAATGTGTAAAATGATCGCAAATAACAAACTACACAAAGTCGAATCAATGCCCTTATAAACTTCTAATATAAGGACTAAACATACTTAAAGGACCCAACCTGCAAATTTTGGATGAGTATTTCAATATTTATAAGATTTTTTATCCTACAGAGTATTTTTGAAAGTCGATTTGAAAATTACGAAATGTATTTCTAACAAATATGATTGGCAATAGACAAATTTCTTAACTATGTCTACATACTCGTATCTCTTGTGAGTGTTGACATTAAGGCATAAACGATAAATGTTTAAAACAAAAATACAATTTACCGACACGAATGCGAATCGCAACAGTTGTGTAAGTTGGCATCTTGTTTCACTTATTTTCCACATTACAACCTGGTAAATACCCCGTAAATACTTTGCTAAATTACTATACTTAATTACTTTACCTTGGGCCTTGGATAAGAAACGCGTACCTACTCTCCGCTAACCGCTAAACGTACATCGTAATAAGATGGTTAAGTATCGACTTGTGAGATACGATGCTGAAATCTTTTTTGAAAAAATTGTCAAGGTGACAAATATTAAGAAAACAGATGCGTTCATAATAACAAATGTAGCTCTTTGTACCTACATTTATCATTCGTACCATAAATCGTTCAGAATTTTAAAGCAACTTCCGTTTAAGCTAGTAAGTAGACTGTGAGACATTTTTGACCGACTTCAAAAAGGAGGAGGTACTCAATTCATCTGTGTTTTTATTATGTGCATTAAAATCGTAGCACCTGGCTAGGCCAACTTAATCGTATCGTATAATGTTTTAGTAAACTATTCCTATTAGGTATTACTAGTCTTTGTATATACTATATTGGAGGCCTTTATTCGTCTGTAAACGAAACTTTTGTAAATTATATTAGTACAGTAAAGTACTTCACGACCAAATTATATCTTTAAAAACTAGATATTTTTAACATAGTAAGTGCTCACTTACTAGGTAGCCTTCATTGGGAAGCAACAAGTTAATTAGTATTAAATATTCGATCGCAACGTAAAGATAAGTTTTGTAACTTATCTTCTGCACTCAGTAGACTGCTTCTGTTGTTTTTGTAACAAAAGGCTTTTTTCACTGTAACTTTTAAGAGCAAACGAACGTTTGCTCAAAAAAAGGAAAGAAAGGTACAAATTCATTTGTGGTAAACAAATTTAACTTGACCCAGATTTTTTTTTTATAAAGCATGAATGTAATTGTTATCTATGTAATAATAACAGGGTACTTATATACTCACGGTAATACCTAAATATCATGTAAACATTCGCTACATTTTTCATAATCTTCTTTCACGACGTCATCTGACACGTACGATTTGCTTATTACTCACACGCCTGTCTTATTTCTGAGAAAAAACTTAGTTGTTAAGCTATGTTTAACGGCCACGTAGCATTCCATTATTTTTGAATTAGTTGATAAGGTTGTTCATATAACATATTAAACACATAAAATGTGTGTTTAATTGCATTACCGATTTTTATGTAATATCTTAGAGATACTTGGGTATTCATTAAATTATATTTATACTATGTATTTTTGTGATCACTATCTAATATTGTATGTAGACTGTACCATGGTCAATTTTCTATGTTATACAATCCTTTAAATGTGTTCTTGAATGACACTATACGAGTATGCTGAGTATCTTATCATGCAAATTGTTTAGTTATATTATGTGTTGAGAGCTACTCAAGATATGCAGTACCTGCTGTTGTAGACTCATGTAATTACATGTTCGTATACGTTAGTATTAATTGTGTTTGTGACCATAAAGATGTTGTAATGTATAAATAATAATCATTGTTCAGCGATATTACACTAGTCAGTTTTGTTATTTACGTTAAGAGCATTAGGTATCCATTATATCCATTTTAAACTAACTAATCGTCAATTTTATTAATTAATATTTAAAATACTATAGTGACAGGTTATTATACAACTTCAGTCTCGCTACATACATAAAAGTTTGTATGTATAATCCATTTTTGTGTTGCTCTGGACCAATGTTCCTCTTATTTATTAGTATTATAATTATTTGAGAAAGGTTAAATCTCATTTTATCAATCTCAGAACATGTATGTACCTCTGTGTATTTCTTTAGATATTTATACAGATTATGTGTCCAACAACTCTATATCATCTAACGGATACACATTATTTCTTGATATGAAAGCAATCACAATTATAAATGAGAGTTAATTTTTCTTGTTGATAAAATTCAAAAATACTAATTTAAAAGACAATATTTATTCAATTTTCTTCTGGAATCTCCATGATCTGTAGATCTATTTAAGAAAGGTTAAAATTTGTTGTAGTTTCAAAGTATTTGGGTCATTAAAATTAGACGAGTTTGATCGTATTTAAATAGTATTTTAAAAATTATGTAATTTTAATAATGTTTGAGAGCACTCATGTTGTTGTAACATATTTATTTGCACCTAAATATCACTATTTTAAATAAGTTATTTGATGAAATACACGAAAAACTTAAAATTGTTCTTATTGTGTTTTATTGGTTACAGCCGTTACCCTGTTACAGCCGTTACTCGTAAATATTAATAGGGGTTACCACTCCCGAACCACACAGTTAAAATTGTTACTGTAATAAGCACTAATGCATAATCGTATGGAGTCAGCAGTAATGCAACGGTTAGTACATAAACAGTTAAGGGCAGAATTACATTCATTATTTAAATATCTAGCCGAATGGAAATCCAGCTATAGTTTGAACACAGGTTTTACCGCGCCTTAGGCATGGTGCGGCGTGGTGCGGGAGTGCACAAACTCGCTTCAATGTGTCATTCTGCCGTCGACGATTGTTACGGCAATACATATGATTTGTTCCGAACTGTTCACGACATACCTACAAGACATAAAATATCCAAAGATGGATGAAACGGAATGTCGAAGCTGACGCTTATTTTATTCCTTATTTATCGTGTGTCTAAATATTATCGTAAAATAATACTATCTCTAGTTTTGAATATAAAAGTGATGTGAATATCCAGCAAAGATGTGGAATATGGGCTACTGGTGATTTATTTCTAGAAATTTATTCTATAATACCATATGTCCTGCGAACTCGTGCAGTTTGTTCTTTTATTGTATTTACTCCCCGCCTCATATCACCGCATGTAAGTGGCGCCAGAGCGCTTGTGGTCAAACTACGTTGTGGCAATAGACAGACATGATGACAGTAGCTACAACTAGGGTGCCGAAAGGGCGATTTTGAATAAGAAAAACGACGATAAAATAGGGAATATTACACTTCATTTCTAATTTGAAATAATAAAACACAAACATAACAGGAATAATATTCCAGTATCAAAATTACCAAGGGTACCTACGTTTTAATTTTGGTACGTATTTAATGCTGACAGTCGCAAATGGCACCTTATTAAGAAACAGGGACGCTGAGCAAAGGGAATATTATAACTAATTAAATGTCGTCATCTGCTGTAACAGCCCATATTACGCAGCCTAACTGGATTACATTTACACATGTATAACACGACTCCGTTATTTCTTTTAATTCATCAGTTCTCTTTAACCGTAAAAAGAAGGTATGATAGTGCGATAGTCATTTTATACGCATAATAAATCCAGGACGATCTTCGCGTACAGAACATTTTGTGTACGCTTTGACAAAACGTGTACCCGTATTACGTTGGTATTCACCGGAAAAATGTTGCTCACGCTGCGTAGATGCAGGATATAAATTGTATTGTATACGATCTCGCACGCTAACCTCTCATGAGACTACGCGGAGGGCTCAAATAAAATAAATGAATGGCTGTGAATAAAATAACATTACAACATTATTTAAAAACTTCGTTTAAGCGCTCAAGAACAATTGGTCTCTGTGGGCTACTACTTCACGACGACGACGAGCCTACACTTTCAAGCAACTCAAAGCAAGGGACTGATACGCCGCGCTGTTCACACTTAGGTCACCTTGAAAAACCGTTCATCGAATAATAAAGGTTACTACTTATAAGCAACATAAAAAATCCCTTTTTAGTATCAACACTTTTTATTTGTGTATTCTTTCATCTTTTAATGGTCCACTGCTTGACCGGGTCTCCTCTGATAGTGAGAAGGATTAGGCCATAGTCTACCACGTTGGCCAAATGCGGATTGGTAGACTTATTTGTGTATATATTGTCAAAATCGAAATGTATTATATTCACTAAACACATTACACTGGAACCAAGGCTTATCTAGCGGCTCCTGTGGTTGTAGGGGCGGGGACATCCGATAGGAAAAGCCGTATGTCATCATCAAAAACACGGGCACGGCACATACGTGAATATGAAAACATATTTTATAATTCATCACCTTATCACAATTGACGTCATAATCAGGCGATACCCTTATCCATTGCGCTAAGCAATTTTATTTTTTCTACATTTCACATTATTCACAACTTTTTTTCATACCTATAGGCTGAAAAGGATCCTTAATAGATTATTGTTTGATAGTAGATGCTTACATAAATATTTAAAAATTACGAAGTAGAATAATTTTATAGCTGTTCACAACAGTTAACCAGAAGTTTGAGTCGTTAATTAATTATTTGACACGTTCACGTCTTCTTACTCGTGAACTTCAGGTCTCTAAGGCGAAGCACGCCAAGTAGTTCCACAATGAAATATTCACATGACGGCTACCTTCTCATAACGACATTGAATCCTGATTTGATTTCGTTTGTTATTCTGTATAATAACGTTACAATATGATAATAAAAAATACACTTAAAATATGTTGTTGCTAAAAAGGTACAATAGAATATAATTAAAACGTTCTGAAGGCACACCTTACACATACTGATACACAATTGTATGTGTGTATATTTATTATTCTCAGTTCCTTGAACAGGCTTAGAGATTTAAGGCATCAAGTTAAGATACGATTAATATTAATCGATGATAACAACATTGATTGATTGCATGTATAAGGTGGCAACATACTTGGATTTTTGTGCTAAGTATAAATGACATTATTTCAGATAAGTGTATTAACAACTTCTGGACGTGTATTGCTTTTATCCATGTTAACATACGTGTTTGCTTTGGGTGGAAGTCAAACCCACAACCTTTGGTTTACCAGACAGAATCTCTGACCACTCTACCAAAAGACCAGTTAACTTATTATGGCACATTTTTGAACTTTTGATTTTGTGTAATTTTTGAACTGACAAGTTTGTATTTTATCCCGGGCTAACGACAGTCATTCTAAAATTAAAAAGCATCCTATAATTTGACCTTGATGATGACTTATCATAAGTAAGTTAAGCCATACCATATTTCATCAGATCAGACCCAAATTAGGACAAGCTATTTTTTATACGTATTGATTATGTACTTTTACTTACTTACTTCCACTAGGCATCGTAATCCATAAAAGTTACGCGTCAACACATGAAAGCCTTTCGTAGAGATCTGATAATTTGACGAACCCAATGTGCTGTAACGGTACATACTCGTACCTACATTTAGGTAAACGGCACGAATAACGATCGTGGTATGGACGTGTGCTACGTATTATGATAAATTTTTAATAAAATTCAAAAATTATCAGTCATTAAGATAATGATAAAATAAGCCTCGATTAAATAACAAAACATAATTCTCAATTTAAAAAGATTTTAAGCCATATTTAAAATTATAATATAAGAAATATAAGAAATAAACTGTAGTAAAGAAATAGATAAAATATAAGTCATAATAACATATTAAATCGTAATTTAAGCGAGCACTATTATAACGCTTTATTTAAAGTAGGATCATTTAGCGAATTTATAAAACCTACCAACGATCAAACACAATCTGAAATGCTACGCTTTGTGTATAATATATTGCTACAAATGGCACATACTAAACAAAGGAACTAACTAGAAAAATATTGCCCATTGAGGCCCATGAGACACATTTTCATACTAGACAGGCTATTATAATGTTAAATTCTAGTTCAGTCTACTGTCGACTCTACTTGCCTTTAATGCTTCAGCAAGCAATGGGCTTTAAAAATATACACAAATATGAGAGTAGGAAAAGGTAAGACAAATGTCAAATCCCGGCTAGAAAGTTCCGGTATGATGTTTTTTTTTTTACAATTCCAAAAAAAATACAGTTTGCGCAGCCAGCCTAAATGCATATTTTACGAGGCCATAACTAGAAGGAAAAGACACAAAGGAAAGGAAATTGAAAATAATAAATTTAGACGTAACCAGCCTATGAAGTCAGTAAGCTCAATGAGAAAGTTAATCAAGATACTATAATACTAAATCAGTAGTATAATTTCAACGTATCTACTACCTAACACTAAGTGGAGGTAAGTTGCAGTTTGTCGAAAAAGTCATTGTCTCGTCAAACCACTGACACCAACTTTTATCCATCATTTGTACTTCATTTTATACTCCTCTAAATATTTTCGGTTATTATATTCAGTAATATCTCGCAAATGTAATGATTATCTCCGTACTGTCAAATATTTCAGAGATATGTTTAACAATATTTAAGTAAGACAAATATCTGTAGTAATAAATATAACAAATGACATGTTTTTATCTAAAAGTCACAAATCTTAACATTGTGACTGTAATCCTCTTATCATGTAAATTTTAAGGAATTAGTCCAGGTATAAATTCCAATAAAATTCTAAAAATTCGGTCATTGCATCTACTGTTTGACCGGCGTCGGTCCTAGAAGACCGCAAACAAGGTTGTAAGTGCTTCTAGGCTTACATAATGAAAGGAGTTTTTGTGCTTGCAGCCCTCGTGGCTGCTGTCCTAGCCGTTCCCGCAGTACAGGAG
>DWQT01005658.1:0-10130 GCA_018244895.1 Myscelus amystis hages | reverse complement strand
ATTTATTCACACTGATTAGCAACTAACTTCAGACTGATGTTTCGAGACTGCAACCGCTGCAACTTCATACTGTAACTGTGACTTTCGTAATACGAATCTTAAAATTTCACTCTCATATTTTTTTCATAACGGTGCGTTAAAGAAGTATAGCTGCAAAAAATTTTGTTATTATCATATCAAATCTTTTTATTATTATCATATTATAGCATATTTTCAACTTTCTACTTTTTTATAATAAACGTGTCCTTAAACATCGTAAATAGTACCTAATATTTTCTTAATTTTACACAAAACAATTTATTGATTGTGTCATATTAACACGATCATAATTTATCCCAAACATACTATAATATTTTTTAATCTCTGGTGAGAGTTTTTACATCTGTACTATCTTGACACGACACTGACTCGGCGCCATCCGACATTCGTTTGCTTAATTCATTCGTTTTGATACCTATAATTCTTTTTATGCTCAACTGTCAACGCTTGAATACGTGGTATTTCAAAAGTAAGATTTGTGATTTACAAAATAAGCTGTAACTTTGTACAAAATCTAATTAAATTATAATTTAAACGCCATAACTTATAAGGAAAGAATTTTAGTAATATTAATTATAAACTGTTTCCACTTCTTTACTCTCAAACTTTCGTTATTTCTATAAAATATAGTATCAATATAAATCTGTAACTTTACTTTACTAACCTTAATTATATGATGCAGCGATGTATTTAAAACAATATCTTATGTATCAAATCGTATTGCATGATTACATGTTAAACGTATGACGCGAAAAATAAAGTTTGTTTGTTTTAATTTTTTCGGTTCCATGCAGTAAACGAAAAATAAGACATTACACTGGTGTCTATTTTCGTATCATAGGGCGACAGTTACGTCGACCTATTCACTGTTGACAAACCCTGTGTAAGTCAACTGTTAGAAATTGTTACATAATTTATAAGTATTTTAACTTTTCAGTTTCCGAATATGTCTGTTTTAATCCATGAAAAAGTTTGGCTTGACAAGACTGTCTATAATGATGCTGAGAAAAACTACTATGAATCTTTATCTAAAGTAAGTGTTATAAACATATTATGTTATTAATTCAGGACATATAATAAAAAATAAATTATTTTTTTATACTCAGTTTATTCAATTCCAAATTTCAGGGAAAGGGTGAACCAGTGTCTTCATTAGCCAGTGAAGTGGCGAAGGCTAGACAGTTAATAAAAAACTCTCTTGAATGTGTATGTAAAGTTTTTTCAATATTGTTACTCTAATATTTAAAGCCTGACATGCAACATATTGTCATTTAATGTTTATCTAAGGTTATTCTTATAGATTAAGTTTCATAAATGGTTATTTATTTATTTATATATAAATATATAATATATCTAAATAAAAAGTTAAATATTCAATTATTTCTATAGATAGTACAGTTCTATATGTACCACTACTGGACATGGGTCTTTCCTGCAACTATAGGTGATTATTATGTGTCACTATAAGTTATTGTTAAGTTAAGACACAGCCTGTGAAATATATAAGAAATCTGTGATTTTAATTGAAACTCCTTTGGTTTGATATTAATCATTAACAGTGATTACCTTTTCATCAAAAAACTAACATTATCTACAGCCCGCCAATATCTACTTGGCCTTCGTAATAGACTATCGCCTTAGAGAGGTGACTCATGTCCAGCTATAAACTCATTGAGAGATTGATAATCAAATTGTAGTCCATTACAGAACATTATACTTATTATCATGCGTTTGACTATTTTAAAAAGCAATTTACGTTTCCTATGTAATATGTATAACATAATAATTTTCAGTGGATGTATTGAAATTTCCTATTTTTTTTCTTAGATGGATAGTGTTGCGACTCTGGCTGGAGTTCCTAACAGTGAAATAAACAACAAACTCAACAAACTAGAAAAAGAAAATGTAGAATTTAAAAAAGTTATTGCAGATTTGCGAGACTTAGTGGCGAACTTACAAATCAGAGTTTCCTCATTAGAAACAAGCAGTTCAAAACAAACTATAAATACTCCCAAACCTGAGCAAGCTAAGGTAAGACATATACTGCATATGATATAAAAATATCATCAGTAACAACACATTTTCCCAACATATCTAGGTCTAACAGTCACCTGCCTACTGCACTTTAAAGCTATTTTGCCGCAGTTATTTTTTATACAACTGCTCACCATATGCCACCACGGACGAATCGTCGACCGTTACTTTTAATACCATATATCAAACTTTACTTTGCACTTTCAATAGACTGAATTTATTTTTTAGGTGAGCAATGAAGCTCAGGACTCGGACGACGGTGTAGATTTGTTCGGGTCGGATGATGAAGAAGAAACTGCAGAAGCAGCTAAAGTAAGGGAACAACGACTTGCAGCATACAATGCCAAGAAAGCCAAAAGTATGTGTATGTAATATAACAAACAAAAACAAACAAAACCAAATCTTTTTTGTAAAACAGTGGTTTCAGCCCTCATAAAATAATGCTAACACTAACTTGAATAGTATTCGGATCTAAATTGAACAGGACCAACAATTGGAATTCAGTTATTTTACTTCTAATGCAACGAATATTGTAAATCTATGTTTCAGAACCAGTGCTCATAGCAAAATCCAATATAATACTGGATGTAAAGCCATGGGACGATGAAACTGACATGAAGGCTATGGAACAAGCTGTAAGGGCCATAAGCACCGACGGTCTGCTGTGGGGGGCAGCTAAGCTTGTGCCGCTCGCGTTTGGCATTCACAAACTCCAAATCTCATGTGTTGTAGAAGATGATAAGGTTTCTGTAGATTGGCTCACTGAAGAAATAGAAAAAAATGAAGATTTTGTAAGTAGACTCAGAATATTCACTAATGCTTCCTGACTTTAGTACAAAACAACCATGGGTAACAAAAGTAGTAAAGTAAATTCGGTAAACTTAAATTGTAATAAGCATTTCTATTATAATTATCTTTTACTAATTTATACAATTTTTTGTTAATAATTACATAATATTTATATTATTAGAATTTTGATCACCTTTAATTTCATAAGTATTATTTTTACATGCAATGAATAAAAGTTAATTGATGACAGCATAGTTATTTTGGCTTTTATTTTCAGGTTCAAAGTGTTGATATAGCTGCATTCAACAAAGTGTAAAGTTGAAGATGTTAAATTTGTAATAAATTTTTAAATTTTCCTCTACTTTTTATTTCCTTAAAACTCTTTGAGTAGGCTGAAACCTCTGGGTCCAATTCCCTCCGAAGTCTTTGTTTTCGGTGTTCTCCAGAATAGCAATAAAGATAATAAATAATCATATTAATAAAGTACCTAGCTAAGGATATCTAAATATTACTTTTACACCCTGACGCCTTTATATTACGGGGTAAAGCTTTAAAAGGTACCGCGATGCCTTGGGAGAGACGGACAACGTCGGATTCTTACCGCCCTAAATCTCCCCCGGCGCTATGAACACACTGATATATCTGTCCGGAACGCACCGGTGCCCTCCAGCGATGCGTCTTTGTCGGGCTTATCACGGGACTTCATCCCGTTCAGACTCCCGCGATCGTTGACTGAACGGTTAGATTTCACCATTTTATCTATGACTAGCTTTTGCCCGCGGCTTCGCACGCATTAAATTCGGAATAAAACAACTCTCCTTTCCGTATACCGAGATATACTAGGTACATTTTTACTTATTTACTCCCGTAAAGGCGTCCGATCGCTACTAAATTCAAATTTATAGACTCGCACCGCGTCGCGCCTCCGCCCCGACAGGAAGCAAAAAGCGATTTTGTTTGTACTATGTGAAGATTACTTAACATTAGCAATATATATTTTTTATTGCTCATTTCTGGTTCTAATAGCATAATGTTTACGATTTTCGAAGATCTTTTATTGTCTGTGTAATCACTCTACCTTGGCTCGGTTGACAGTTCGCATTGACACATGTCCAATGGCAAGTGGTGATGGAAATAAAAAGCTAGAGAGAACTAGATTATTACCTTATATTACCCTTTTGATAAAACAGATATTTAAGATCTTTAATAAATTCCGAGAATATGGTTTGTAGAAAATGTGAGAATGTCGAAGCTGTCACAGTTAAAAAAGATTATTCATACTGTGAGAGTTGTTATCTTGTTTATTTAAATCATAAATTTAGGGCATGCATTGGAAAAAACAGAATTATAACCCCAAATGAAAAAGTTGTGATAGGTCTTTCTGGTGGAATAAGTTCTACTGTTTTGCTAGATTTAATTCACACTGGAATAACACTGCAAACCCATAAAAAATTAAAGCTTGAACCACAGTTTGTACATTTAACAGGTAAAAACTTTTGCAATTTTTTTAACGCATTTATTGTTACAATATTGGAAATTGGTCTCCTTTCATGAAAAAATTTAAGGCTATATTGTAATTTGCTAGCCAAGTGTGCATTAAAGACTACACAGCTTAGAAAATATTATGAAGACCTGTTATAGCGAGTCATATTTATTTTGTTTGTTTTAACACAAAATGTATTTAATTGAATAAAAGCATTAATTATTGAATTACTTTTAAAACAATTCTAGCTTTCATCTATCTACACATGGACCAATACTGACAAACTTTAGAGATCACTTATGATCTGCAATTTGTTTGTTATTTCAGGAGAATATGAAGACAAACATGATAGAGTAGCCCAAGCAATTGTACAACAATGTAAAAGTTATGGTTATAATGTTCATATTGTAAATATTGCAAGTCATACTTCTAGTGAAAATATTTTGTCTTGCGATTTAACTGCTGCATCTAAATCATCAAGTCATGACTTTATAAGGAGAATAAAGCAAAATATCTTAGTAGATATTGCCAAGGAACTAAAGTGCCGAATCATATTCACCTCTGAATGTGCAACCAATCTTGCTACTAAATTGCTATCAGATCTTGTAATTGGACGTGGATCCCAGGTTGAAAATGATATTGTAAGTATTGAAATGGGCTTCCTTAATCCTATTGCACAAAAAAAACTATTGTTTTCGGAGGTCATAATTATTTACACCTATGTAGTATTTCTTTCCACACAAATTCAATGCTTTTCAAATTATGTTATTCAATGTTGATCAAATTTCAGGGATTTCTAGATAATAGATATGACAATATTAAAATCCTGAGGCCGCTTAGAGATATAACTAAGGAAGAGCTACAGAATTATATTAAGATTAAAGGTTTAATTGCAGCATTTTACCATCCAATACAGAACAACAGCTTACAATCAATTGTTGATGTTTTTGTAAATACTTTAGAAAAAGACTCTCCATCTACAATATCCACAATATGTAAAACAGCAGATAAAATTGGTGGAGATAAATGTAAGGAAAGTGAAATAAAATGTGTATTTTGTAAGGTTCGTACCTTAAATTTTTCATATTTTAAATATTAATAATTAATATCCTAGCAAATTGTTATATTAATATTTTAAATCCTTTCTATAAATATCTAATTCCATGAGTACAGTGCATGTTTTAAAGTATTAAAATAATCTTTAAAAATGACCAAAATATTATTGTTTTTAGGGAAAAAGAGATAAATACTGCCATAAGCTGACAGCAATGGAAGCTACAACCTTTTCAAGAATGGTTTCAAGTAGCAATAGACAACAGGATCTTGGCTCGGATCCCATAATCAAAATTAACCAATCGGAAATCAATAATGTATCAATGTTTCCTTTCATCGAAAAATATCTGTGTTATTCCTGTAGCCGAAGTTATGCGGAATTAAACGGAACTAAGTGCCAAGAATATATTAAAAGCTTAATAGACAAATGAGAAATATATATTTACAGGTTCAGATAATAAAAAGATACACCATATTTAATGTGTCTCATTACTTTCTCATCATCTTCAATTATTGGACGCCACCAATTATTAAAAAATTGTCACCTTAATGTTTATACACTACAATGCGGTATTATGATGCGCGCGATCACCGGTCGCCGCAAGATTTACCCATACGATATCATTATGCATCTCAATACATTCAGTGCTAGCGACTCGCCGCACGAGTTGATATAAATTTCGTTCAAGTGCCAGCGACTGGCCTGGCGAGTCCATCGTAAAATATAGGCGGCACATCTGAAGGAATTAAGAAAATCGTATTGGTATTGAACGTGTTAAGGAAGTATGCATTGCCTTTGTTCTACTATACCACGGTAATAAAATATCACCTATAGGTAGGTAGTAATATAGCAAAACCATGACCCTTTGATAACATGTGATTTTTCCAAACGCATCTCTACTAAATTAAAAACTTGCTGTCGCCCATGGACATCTGCACCCGACCTCTAATAGGGCTATAGGGACTGTTAGTGTGAATTCAGTTAGTAATAGGAATTATAAGAAGTGGTATTGTTCAGTTCATTGTGGACTGCAGGAACAAGTGACGTATTAGCAATATTAGTACGTGTTGGTACAAGTGTCAGTAGCTAAGCTATCCAGAGGACCGTCACAGATGCGTCGCCACTCGCGAGGACTAAGATGGTCACTTCTCAGACACGCGTGGACCGGCATCGACACCCTACACAACGAAACACAATGATGTAAAAACAACTCGTTCACGGCAGAGATAAGCGAAGCGAAGATACTATCACTTCCCAAATTTCATTCATTTCAACCTGTTTTACACAGTAAAATATTTTCGTTTATTTTAAACCTTTAGTCGCTGAAAAGAATGGTTTAAGACCGTGTATAAATATAATTATCATTACAATTCTAGGCACGGTTGGTTCGCAACAGGCAATTAAATGCAAATAGCATAATTCGTATTACGTATCTATACATAGCCTATTATACTCGTATTTATGTGTACAGATAGTTTAATTATAGCCAGACATGTTTGTCCTGGGTGAGAATCAAACCTACCACGACCGTTCAACCGTCAGTCGGTCCAGTACATAATTGGGAAACAATGGCTATAATGGTACACGTACATACACCTACGGGATTTGTAGATGGCCAATACCACCATAACTATAATGAGACAAGAACAATTTGCGGAAACATGCAACAATGTTTCAGCAGTGGAGGGCAATGGATGGGTACCTACTACAATTAAAACGATCAACTAGTCACGAGATTCTCAAATTTTCGAATTTGAGTTGAGTTTGATTATAAATATAAAATGATTAAAATGAAAGTGGTGAACAAATTTTATACCCACTTTTCAGAAAGCATCGCATCATACTAGGAGTTGCCCGCGGCTTCGCCGACGCTTAAGTACTTACTTTTCTTAATTTTTCTACTATTTTCAAGTCTATAATATTGTCTACATTATATACCGAATATTCTTTTTCATTTGAAATCTCAATCTTTACTAACTTTAAAGCGTTTTCGTTTCTTAGGTAATTTCTTTTAATACGCAACCCTAATATTTTGAACCTTCTTTGGTTAGGTACCCTATGAGAGAAAACAAAGAATCGCTGTTACGGTCGTTGTAACGTAACGATATTTGTTTTTCTTATTTTTTTATTAATGATTACGGACTCCATCTCTAACCTTCACAGTTATAGCGTATGCGAGTCCTAGGGCGACCCATTACATTTTGCTTGACCTCACATACGTTATGAATGCTGTTATAGACATAGGCCGTGATATATTATAGTCCTTGGGGGCGTATTGTTAAACAAACTGCCATGCCATATGTTAAATTCTTCAGTCTGCATTGTCTAAAAACTACAACACCATTTCTTTATTTGTTACAGAGAAGCTAAGAACCAGTTTTCATAGTTTTATTCGAATTCGGCGCACATAGTAACTGTCATTCCTAATTTCACTCTCTTGGGGGTGCAACAGTAAAAATACTTTCTTAGTGGGTGCATACATGCTAAAAGGAAACCAGTGTCCAAATTTTGTGTCTAGGTGCAGTGGTTTAGGGCCTGCGATGAGGTATCAGTCATGTCAAAAAATTGTAAAAACCACTCGATATAAAACGCTACACAAGTTCTTTTGAACAACTGCATTACTTTGATTTGAATGTGGAATAATGTGAGTGAATTGTATTTTTTAAGGCAAAATATTGTGGCAAATAAATTAAAGAAAAACTTTCTAAAAAAATTTAATTCAACATATTGAATTTAATCTAAATCATTTAATTCGCTAGATGGACCAAAGACATACACACAGAAATTTTTTAATGTCCATGTGCAGAGGCTCGTGAATTTATCAAAACTCAAGAATTTTTACTATCATACAGTTTGTGATAGTAAAAATCCTTCATGATAATTAGTAGGATGTTTTTCCTTATTTTTATTATATAGGGAAAGCATTGTAGTATTTTTCCTTTACATTTACATAGACACAATTTGTCTTACAAGGAACTGTTCATTTTTTCAAGTAATTATATCGGAGAAAATGTTGTAAGGTTTTACGCACTTTGTTTTAAAACTAAAAATTACATTTAATGTATTCCACAATTAATTACATATTTTAAAATTTCTAAACCAAAAAACGCTTTGCAATTGATTCAATTAGTTTTTAAATGTTAGCTACGCTGATGAAAGTGCTTAAAGTAGTAAAATGTAACACAAATAATCTGAAACATATCAGGCAAAGTTAGTTTGTTTATTAAGAAAATTTTATGCAACAACTTCAAGTTATCACACTAAAAATAATTTATAACGAGGCCCACCTTTAAATGAAGATTGACTTGATTTTATCTATATTCAATGGATTAAGGACAACTAACATAACTTACTAAAATATACTAATAGAAGCATATTTGACATTGCTAGTAATTAAATCTTACTGGTCTTCTTAACAAATCATATAAGAAAAGAAACAATTACATCTTAAAATTTTGTATTTATAACACATATCTACATTTTTAATACATAAATACAAAATTTTAATTCATCAACGAAACTAGCACACCAAATATTGCATGTGGTATGCATGTGGTATCCAGTAATATATTATCATACAAGTAATTACAATATCAATACCATAGGTTAATAAATGCAAAAGATCAAGTGCAATGAAACTCGAAATGATTTTGTCTCAATAATTAATATTGAACTTCACATAAAATGAGGGATTCTGAACTTTGTTTGTTAAAATTCCATACCCACCGTAAGATACTTGAAAGTAACAGTTTGAATACATTTTCACAGACTTTTAGCAGAGATAAAAACACTTTTAAAACAATAAACAAACCAGATTTTTGCTAACATTAAACACTAAAATATATTTTCTCCAAATGATACTTCCAGTTATTATCTTTATGGAATCAAGATGAAACTGATGTTTGAATGGAGATAATAATTCACTTCCTCGTGACCCCTGCACAGGAACTGCCAATGGACCGACTGCTCTATTGTTTTGCCACCTTTCATTTGGATCTCTTTCTGGATCTTGTACAAGTACATATTCGTATATAGTGCTGTAAATAGCATTACTGAATACAATAGCAGTTATTCCGCTGCATTAATTGGTCCTTGTAGTGCATTTGGTGTTGGAGAGTTGGAGGACACCATCCGACCTTGCTCTTTGACAATGGGATCTGAAACAAAATAACCATGGAGTACTAGCATTCCCATTAGATTAAATAAACATATAAAATATACTGGTGGCACTTGTAAGCCTCTTGAAACAAGGTAGTTCTGACAAAGAACCATGTTCATAATACGTGCAATATATATTAGTGCTTAAACATCATACAAAATTTGAACACATAACTAGTAAAGAATATTTATAATGGAAATGACATGTATATTAGTTATATATATTCTATATGACACCACTTTTGTTATTATATTTCATGTAAATTGAAAACAACTTGGGTAAATGGTCGAAAATTGTGTTTTAATCTTGAAATTTATGGTAAAACAATAAACACAAATATGAAAACTATTTCAAATAATAAAGTGGTAACCGAATTCATATCGCTAATGTTTCATCTGTCCATGTTTAAGACTTGAATTGTGTTAGGAATGTTTGTTTGAAGGTAGAAATTAATTAATTCTACTCATGACCATGACACTTAAATATATCATAACATATAATAATAATATCTTAGGACAATTCCACACACGGCTGTCTGATTCCAAATTAGGCAATTTATTGCCTGTGCTATG
>DWQT01005657.1:0-10133 GCA_018244895.1 Myscelus amystis hages | reverse complement strand
TTCAAATTCAAATTGTTTTATTCATTATAAGGTACATACGTACACTTAATGAAAGTCATGTTTCAGTTATCATACTTTGGCTTTGTGCGCCCTTCAGAGGCGTTCTTGACCTGTCCTGCTTTAAATAAGTCACCCAATTCGATCCACGATCAAGGTTCACGCAAGCGTCGAAGGGGCTAGTTATGAAAACACACGTTGAATTAAAACCCGTTTACGTCATAACATAGCTGTACGCGAAGACATGCGATATCAAATGAATATTTCAAGTGTTGTGAAAACACAAGACGAATGTATGAACAATGTTTACACGGCGCAAGGTTGAAAAACACCATTTCTGTTTGCACGCCTGAAGAGCCATTGAGAGCTGACGACATTAAACACATATATAGTTGACAATTACCTACTCGTATATTCGTTACGTCCCATGACGACTGACCCGATAGTTCAATGGCTAGTGAACCTCCCTGCTTCATCGGAGTTGTGGGTTCGATTCCCGAGTAAAACAAATATTTGTGTGACAAGTATGAATATTCGTTTTGTACCTGAGTGTATTATACGGTGTGAGTGTAAATTTATATGTTTATCAGCTGTTCGTTACCATACTTTATTCAATTAAATGCTTTATTTAGAAGCGTAGGTACAGGATCGTGTACAATTGCCCTCAATTATTATTATTATTATTAATAATAATAATTATGAGTCTAACACGATTGAGCTGCACGATTGAAATGCACAATGCGTGTTTGCCACCGATAGCATAGAAAAATATTATTAGTTTAGATAGCATCAGTAGACAAAAAAAAAATAAAGCTGCCATTTCTGCGTGCTATGTAAATACGTATATAAATAAATTGATTCGGCTATTAAAAGCGGATACAACTAGCAAAAAATGTGTGGCGTTTTCGAAAAAGTCACTTGTTAACATTAACGTCAATGTACAATTCATTTGACTCCCGATATAAACCTTCACTCGAATGAGGCCGACGGCAGCCAAATATAGCATACACAATTAGCATACTATGTGGACAGTTTTCCGTACGGCGAGTAAACGGCATTAAATACTGCATATGACGTCACTAAGGCAAGCGTGAGACCGCGGTAGCACATCGTGGTGACGACTGAATCCATAATAACAATACCAGTAACTTGGCCGATACTACTTATACCTGACGGCAAAAAACGCAACCACCAAGTCGTTTATTGTATAAGATTAAGTCGTTTATTGTATAATGATAGAGAACTAAAGCGTAGAAAACCAAGATGGTGACACTAGGTGACAAAGAACATTATGTTTAAACTTTTTTCTTTTTCTTAAACGATTTCTTTACTGCCAACAATACCGTTCTTAACACTTTGGCTACCGTTGTTCCCACACTGTGAATGTTGATGTAAAACAATGTCATTCGAGCTCCGATTAATATTGAAGACGCTAATTCAATAGTTTTATAGTAATAAAATCAAAATTTCGAAACTAGCGTGAGAATAGGAGAGAGTAATAAAGAAATACGTATACAAAAAACTTTGACAGTTTGAGCTAACAAAAAACAGATTTCAAAAACGTAAACGCTACAATTACATTTTGATAGACGTAAGTATACAAATGACGGTTGAGTAAAGACGAGTAAACAATAAACGGCGGTCAAAACTTGTCAGTTACCGACTACCCAACATATGTACGAGTGGAGTTAGAAATAGAACTGGCGGTTCAGCGACCTTTGAGAGCACTCTGTTTCCATGCACGGCGACGTAAGCAACTCGTAACGCAACGCGCGTGGAACGTGTAGTAAAGTAATCTTTAACCGCGAACACACGTCCCGAAGACCGGTTCTAC
Source organism: Myscelus amystis hages (assembly GCA_018244895.1). Taxonomy (NCBI): domain Eukaryota; kingdom Metazoa; phylum Arthropoda; class Insecta; order Lepidoptera; family Hesperiidae; genus Myscelus; species Myscelus amystis. The sequence continues at coordinate 8,302 of DWQT01005657.1, read as the reverse complement.
GTTCGTTTAATTAGCGAAACAGCACAGTTTCACATGTTCGTAAAATGCGTTGCGCGTATGTCTCTATAGAACTGTGAGAGGCCTGAAGAAGTCTTCACGGAACTATTTATATCAAGAATCAAAGAGATGTTTATTTATTTATTTATTCTTTATTGTAACCTAAAGGATTACAAAGGGCGGACTTAATGTCAAATGGCATTCTCTGCCAGTCAACACTTGAGGGATGGTGAAAGGTTGCGGTAGGCGCTACAACAAATTATTTTTTAAAATCATAATTAGATATTGACATTTTTAATAATAATTAGGTGACAGTAGAGAGAAGTCTCCGAAGCACGTCAGGTCTGTAACAATAAAGAGATCTGGCACTCGCTGCCTTCTGCCTACCCCTTTAGTGTCATGATATAACATAATGAGTAATCGCATCGAAAAAAATAATATTAAAGTATTATGCAATTACATCACTTGCAATGTAATGAAACACGGCGTCCGCACGTAATAAGTATTCGGTTTTTATAACGAGACAATGAGGGTGGACGTCGGCAAATTAGCGAATGCAAAAACCGTAAATTTGCGTCATCACAGTTTAAATGAACATGGAAACAGTGAAGGTGACATAGAGGCTGAACGTACAAAAACGTCACCGAAAAATGATAATAGTTCGCAGCGAAGAAGCTTCACAAAAAACATAACAACCCGTGCACCGAACAAAAAGATTATTTACGCTTACCGTTAGCAAAAATGATAAGTAGCTGTTGATACAAAAAAATCTAAGTGAACGTTTATTTAAAACCTTCCTTGAATCTCCACATAAAAAATAGGACCGTAACAAAAGATGAGCGCCAAAAGACAATGTGACAGGTATTTCCCGCCGAATCAGAATTTTGCACAGATAAGAATACAGTAGAAAGTTAAGCATCCATAGACAATTTTCTAGAGGAAAATTAAAAACAATACCTATTGGAAAATACTTGGTAGCACAAACAATAATTACAATAGAGATTAAATATAAAATGCTTGGACCATAAATCGTAAATTTCACTTAGCGATATCAATTTTAGAGCGATATCAATTCAAGATCAATCAATTTAAACAAGTTAAAAAAATATGCAGATTGAAATGTGAAATGTTTCCAAATTCACAAATAATTTACTCGGTACCTATATGATATCAATGTTTTTCTCTCTAATCACATTCTAGACTGTCAATAGAATTCCTTGAGAGTAAAGTAAACTTGTACAAAATGGCAAAACAACTTAACTTACATTGTTGCAGTTCTCAGAGGTGTAAGTTTATGCGCATAATACCAATGATTGCTTTACGGACGACCGATTAATGGGAATAAGATAATCGTGCGGCCTTGGTGCATACCAGGGGCCTTTGACTTTGACGAGAACGTGTTTGATTAATCTTCAATTTTAAAATGTCAACCTTACCGACATTCTATATATATGTGATTAGTTAGAATATCGAATCACTACATAGTATAAAATAAAGTCGCTTTCTCTGTCCCTATATCCCTTTGTATGCTTAAATCTTTAAAACTACGCAACGGACTTTGATGCGTTTTGTTTTAATAAATAGAGTGATTGAAGAGGAAGGTTTGTACGTATAATACGTTAACAGTTTTTCTGAAGTGTATTCAGTATCCGCATTGGATCCGTGCGAAGCCGGGGTGGGTCGCTAGTAAAGCATAAAGTGTGTTAAGAGGCAGAACTAGTCATGAGTAATTCTAATAGATGAACATGTATCATGAATATGATGAAAGTAGAACAGGCAAAAGACGTTTATCAGGAAAATAGTCGCTGGAAATCCTATGCAAATACATATACAATTCAATATATTATGCAATTGATTGATATTGTACAGTACAGATGTTTCTTTAAAGTCACTGTGCGCATTTATCACTTGTGCATGTTCAAACGCTCGTACTGCGTCGCTTGAGGTAAATTCAAAAATCACTCATTCGTAAATTCATATACCTCGGAGCCAGTATGTTTGATTTTTTGTATTACAAATTATAATTAAGCGCCTAATTGAAGACTTTAATCATAAAAAAACAGCAACATAGAGTAAACATATTGACTCATGACTGTGTTGTTTGTCTGAATGCGAAGGAAGTTGCATTAACATAATAACGCATAAAAACCCTCTTCATTAAATCCGTAGATTTTTTATAAACGAGAAACATAATTTAAATCCAACTGAAGGCGAGGTCAAGGTTTTTCACTCTCCGACATTAAATACATGTATACTCTGATAGCTGCTGTATTTTCATAAGGCCACTTATGTTACCTACACATTGATTATCATCACGCACACATATAGAAATACACACAATCTCACGTACACCAACAATACACCACACACAATTGAAATACTAATGTCATTCATGAAACTAACTGTAAAGCTTTGTCTTCATTTTATGTCAAAAATGTGTCAAAATGGGGGCTCGCCATTGTAGGTAGATGCCGCAATACAGCATATAAATGAAAGGACAAAAGAAAAACAGCACTACTCATTATTCAAAATCTGAGGTATTAATGGTTGAGTTGTCTCCTTTTTACACACAATGACACATTTTTTTTTTTATATCGAGGCAATGCAGATAATAATTATTATTAATGGGGTTATAGCCAGGAATTGTTTTAGGTAATTGTGAGAAGCATAATTCATGCATGAATTCAATATTATGTAAATTACCCTATTTTATCTATGTTACAGTTTGTAAAAGAATATAAGTCAAAATTAAAATTCATTATGGTATAGACAATTTGTATCATAACACAGATAACATATAATATGTAAAAGGCCAAAAGTCTTAATAAATAACAGTCATATCAGCTCAGTCATATAAATTGAGAGGGCAAATTTGTGTATATTTCCTCGCTACTCATATAACATTTTCCAGAAAAAAATTAAAGGATGAAATAACGATTTGTATTTTAAAAAATTAACATTGTAAATTTTATTTTATACTCATTTTTACTTTGTAGGTATTTAACTAAATTCTTGGTCGTACAATATGCTGCATTTATTTTGAATATCTTGCATATGTTAAGGCTTAGCGTAAGCATATCTTTTAATTAAAATACATATTTCCTACAATCAGTGTAATCTTATCTTACGAAAAATAAAGTATTAGGGAAAGTAGTTTTCAATGTCAATAATGATGACAGTAAATGTTTTCTACTAGAAAGATAAAATGAGAAGCATTCGGAGCAAGGTTTTGTGTGATGATTAAGGTCGAGTATTTCAATTACAAATAATAATGTGAGTGAAGGATTTCTTGTAGAAATACAAAGTACAAATGGGGATTTCTCATTATTGTTTCATAGTTGGAATAAAATAATAAGGAAAGCAGTATAACTGACGAGTTTGTTACAGATCAAATAAAACTTCCAGTATAACCAGACTGCTGATTCCGCAGTTGGGATTTCTTTTCAACTATTAATTTGTTTCTGAATGTACTGTTATATAAGTACATACATACATACATACATAACCATCACGCCAGGTCCCTAACGGGCTAGGCAGGGCGCACCGAGTGCCAAATATCCCTGTCCTTACAAACCTGCCATGCTTCATACACATCCATCACTCTCTTCAGGCATGCACACAGGGTTTCGGAGACTCTTGGCTCCTCCATCAGCAAGTGTCTGACCTATTTAGTCGTGATAGGACAGTCTTGGTCACCCTCGGCACCATGGCACTATGGTGTGCTAAAGTCCAGACTGACCTGGGTCCTCATAAAAAGTTATAAACATGTTTATTTAAAATTCTATGCAATATAGCCTATCAGCTATCTCACCACCACAACACAGGATCTGCGTAATGTGGGATAAAATGGCAACACAAGTAAAAATTTCATCAAAATTACACACTTTTTTTAGAATATCCTTTAATGTAAAAATTCATTATGTGTAATGGGTCCTGGCATATGTTTTATAAGCCCCCATTATCATATAATCCAGTAAGGATTATTCAATAATTATTTACAGTTGTCACAGCACTTGCCGTTATTTCATGTTACATAACATATAAACAGTCGGCTCATGGTTGAAATATGGAGTTGGAATTAAGTAAGCTGTTTTGTACATGTGATAGATACATGTGACTCATAGATATATTTTTAATTATTAAATCCATAGCAGACCAAACTATGGTTCTTGAGAGATAACAAACCATTCTCTTATACTACCACCAACACATTTATTTATTTCAAGAGAAAATCTTTTGTTCTACTTACGAGCACTACTATCAGAAAACGATTAGTAAATTAATTAATATGAGGTAAATTTTTTTAGTTACAGGACAGTCATCGATTGTCATATAATATAAAAATAAGAATATTTCTTTGTAATTAATGAGAGAAAGAAGGATGTAGGTAGCATTGAAAAATTTGGAGTTAAGTTTGGTATTAGGAACTGCAAATTAACATCGGTGAAAGTAGCGTAATGTTTCTCTCACTTTCTTCCAGAAGGACTATAGCAAGGCTGCCAAATGTTATTGTCTCTGCAGATAGGTAAGCAAATATATAAGCAGGTATACTTTTTTCGTAGCTCAAGGTTGATATATAGATGTACTTTATATTAAGAATGTCACTATATGTTAGGACAAAATCAGTGCGCAATAAGTACTTACCTAGATGTATCAGCCAGCAAACAGCACTTTTCACCGAAATCCAGATGTCTAGGATGTAACCCAAGAAAAGCAATCACGGGCAAATGCGGTACATAATTTTTGAATTATCCAAAAACTGAACCCCATCGGACGGATCAACAAGAACAAGAGAAAACATTATCACAAAATACAGATACTGTGAATGAGACGGCAGATACAAATTACATAGAACAGACAGAGAAATTACATGAATTTTACCATAGACTAGAATCAGCTGTTGTGTTGACAGCTTTATATTGTGTTTTTTTTTACAGTAAAAATCGATGAAATTACGAAAATATATGATTGAAAATTCACCTAGTAATAATAGTTGTGTTCCTCATTATAAATTAATGCTGTTAAATATTTATTCGACAGAGAAAATATTCAGTGTTGATCTAATATAAAATGCGTTGCATACAGTTGACACGACTATTAGCTGAAGATAACCATTTTCAAAAATGTTGATTCTATTAAAAATCAAATAAACCTTCGGTTAATTATAAACTTGATATTGCACTTAATAGGAATCTATAACTTTAAATAATGTTAGCCCTCAATTAGCCCCTTTATTTAATTTATGCTACTTAGGTTTTGTACAAAACATAAATTTTGCCATTACTTTAGTCATTCTATAATATTGTAGCAAGCCCTAGATTAATTAGTTACCACGCAGGCTAGCAAATTAATAATATTTTTTTAATTAGCACAATTAAATAAAATTTTCGACAATTTGCGTCATGCCTTATAGTTAATCATAGATTTTGATCCATAGATCACACAGTACACTTTAAACATTTACAGATGAAAAATTATTTTATTGCTATTATCTTGAAATGGATCAAATTCTGTGACATTTATCGATTTAAAAATTTGAATGATCGTGATTTCTTAGGTAAATTGTAGACAATTCCTAACGAATCTATTTACAAATAATCATAATGCACCACTATTTTGTATAATAAAAGCTTTCCATAAGTAAATATCACATCTACTTACTTCCCTACTTTGTCATTTGATCGCAATAAATAACCTTTCGTCATTGTGAGTGAAATAACTGACTGCGCCTGTGAACGGTATCGAAAAATATAACCACAGTTATAATAAATATGGCAAAAGAGGAAGACGATGACAATTTGCCCGATAAAGATGCGGCAAAAGAATTCTATGCGAAATACGAGCCGAAAGAAATAATTGGCAGGTAAGAATATTTGTTATTTATATAGTTGATCGGTCAGTTTTACAGCAGTTGTATTGTTGCCAATTTTTGCGAGGTCCAGCAGTGAATTTAGAGCACCGCTTAGTTCCGCACAATGCCTAACACATTGGTCGACCTTGACGATTACACTTAATAACATACGTATATACAGATAATCAGCATATCTAGTTCTTAATCAAATATAATAAACATTTGTTAGGAATCTATTTATACATAACTATAAAATGCCTCGGGTCTGCTCTTATTTCAAGCTATGATGGTCATTGTACTGTTAGCTCCCATTTCTCATTTTCTAAGTATACATGATTATATAAAAAATAATTGTCACTGATATACTTACTGGTAAAGTTTATACATTTATCATGTTGTATCCCTCAATTTAATTTAATTCCAGTACATTGTTAACCAATACAGTATTGCAGTATGGCTTAGTCCGATAATGTCTATACATGACAATTTATTGTGTGTTGTAATCATTATATTAATACGTGAAGCAAACTCTTTGGACTTTTTTACAGAAATTGTGCGCACAGAGGAGTATGAAATTTGGTGCACTTATAGTTTATATATAGGAGAAGTGCAGAACTCTAATATTTTTCAATAATAATACTTATACTATCATACTATTATACTATACTATTATATACTATTATATATATACTATTATACTAACATACTTCATTAAATCAATAAATAAAACATTACACACACTACCATGCATTTGACGCACACAACTAGACGTTGTTACACGCATACATATTGTCATTTCATTCAGTGAATGTCAAACAGTTTTATTTGCCCCATTTAAATAACACATGAAATACCGATCGCATATAAAAATTTATTATGGTCGAATTTCGACCAACAACTACCCCTAGTCTAATTAAAAATGTGATCCATGAAAAATCTATTAACCAATTTAATAACGCCAACACTCTCAAATCTCTTTCAATTTTGTTTATAACACACAGAGGCATCAGCTCAACTGTGAGAAGGTGTATAGAAAAAGATACAGGAAGGGAGTATGCGGCAAAAATTATAGATCTGAGTCAGGAGTCACAGGACGGTGTGGACACGCACACGATGCGCGACGCCACCCGCCAGGAGATCCACATTCTGAGGATGGTGGCCGGCCATCCATACATTAGTGAGTGAGTTGTTAGTAGATTTGAAGATAGATTTGTGAATTCTATATTTCATTGTCTCTTGTATGTAAACTGTGTACTTAATCTTGTTTTGGAGGGTAAGATAAATATCTATATAGGAGATTTACAGCGATATATTGACTCGTCAGGATATCTCTGGAACCACTAGACCTAGACACTTGAAATTTGGTAGGAATATTCCTTTTAGCGAGTAGAGGACGGCTAATAACAGATTTTACAAAATTCCACCTGTAAGGGTGATCGCGGGGGTGTTAATTATAATTTATACAGCGAAGCAAAGGTTGCCGGGTCATGTAGTGAGTGTATATGTAGGTAGATTGTTCTTTTATGTCAAGGAATTCAGAAAACATGAATCAATCCTCTTGTCAGTGCCAACATCATAATCATGCTTTAGGTTGGTCTTGTGTAAAGATGTCCTTGATATTATTAATGATAACATTTATAAAGCTAGGTAATTGCTTAAAAAATTACAGATAGTGTGTAAAAATACTTGTTTTAAATTTGTTAATCTTTTCGTAATCCACAAAAAAAATTATAATGTCTCTGGTTGGTCCAATCGCAAAATATTTTTTAAATCAATATATAATATATGTTCAATACTGATTCGGTTGTTATTGTTTCAGTTGAGCTGCAGGATGTTTTTGAGTCGGAGACATTTATATTCTTAGTGTTTGAGCTGTGCAAGAACGGTGAATTGTTTGACTATCTCACATCGGTTGTGACACTATCGGAGAAGAAGACACGGTATATAATGAGGTAAAGAGAATATTCTAATTGGCTGACTTGAGAATATCTAACTGGCTGACATGACTATAACATTCAACATAAGTATGAAATTAATCAATTGATTATTTTCATTTGGTTCGGATATGTAAATGTAAAATGACACCTAAGTTGGGGTTATATAGATATATGCCCAACGTCCAATATCCAATTTCAAAACCCATACAACATATACATTACTTTTAAGGTACACAAATTTACTGGTCCCAAGGTTTTTGATAAGGTTAGTTGTTTTAATTTCATACCATTTAAAATGTCATAGCCTAAGAAAATTTATATCCGCAAGAACTTCGTCCCCGCCCAAGGGTACATACTTTCATTATGAAAAGAATGTGATTTTTGAATTGCATCAAACTCGACAAGGAACACTTTATATGGCGTTTATACTACGAGCTTGGAAGGATATCTATATCTATAGTCTATACTTCTATACTTCTATACTAATATATAAAGCTGAAGACTTTGTTTTATTGTT
>DWQT01005656.1:0-10134 GCA_018244895.1 Myscelus amystis hages | reverse complement strand
TATATAGGTATTTAACCTATAGCTAGATAGATATGTGGGTATGCATATAATGATATTCTAATAAACTCAATTAATACTCTCTTAATATAACTAACTATAAACTCTATTAGTACATATCGACATATAAGTTTTTAAATATTAGAAAGTCCAGTTTTACTTATTACGCGTACTACTCGTATTTCTGTTAATTATATTATACAAAATCTACATTACAATAAAACGAAAACAAGTGTTCGTTCATAATTGATCGGTTTTCATACACGGTATATTATAATTACTTTTGAAGTCTAGCCGCAGGTTTTCCGAAAAATATAAAAGAAAAAATGAAGATTATTGAAGCACAGGCGCACAAAAAGCGTAGATTTGGGCGAAACATCGAAACTTATTCGCGTTTTTCATCGGTCGTGCATGAAATTTACATGGAATTTTGTACTTGTAATAAAGAATGATGAATTGGGCCCGCATTGGTAATTATGGCCAGCAGTGAGCGAGCGCGCCGATATTAAATTGCGAAATTCAATAATTTTGTTATTTGTACTTTTTGCAATATGTATGACGGGAATTTGACTGCGGCTTGCCACGCGGTCGCGCCAGCGGTGATTGTCAACAATCACTTCAAGAACCATTTTAAGGTTTACTTATATTTACGGTTTCTCCCCCTGGCTTTGTTAGCCTTTTGGTATAATTTAAATGTTTTCATCAGAATTTTTAATTTCGATGCGAATTAATCGATTCTCTATCACGAAGAGAGTTCACTCATTTTTTCAGCTAGGTGAGTAGTTTCAGACACAGTATTTCGCGATCCTGTTATAAGAAAGCAAAGCGAATCAAGGGTGTATTGTAGACATAAGTGGTTTTTGTGGACGTAATTGGTTTTCATTCGCGCGTTGATTTACTGAAGCGAGCTTGAGGTATGGATTTTTGTCACGATACAATTTGGTCGATGCGATTATTTGCCCGCCTTGAAGGGTTTTCTTTCTTTTATTTTGATATTGGACATATTTCGTGCAAATGTGATATCATATACATGTACCGTATGTATATTTGGGTATATATAAAGATTACCTACCTGTGTTTTAACATTTAAACAACTTTTTGTTTTATTTTAGAAAGCTGCATCTAGAAATTGTAGACGCGTGTACCGTACGTAGGTATATAAAGGTTACATGACGTTATAAATACATATATTATATGATAGGTTTTCGGTACCTATTTAAAGCGGTCCAGCCTTTGACACCTATACCTACATTCCATTTAATATGACTTACTTCGTTTTAAGCTCATCGTCGTAATTGTCATTGTCCTTCGTTGATACGAGTAGTTCGCGCCTTGGCAGAAATTTCACGACCGATGATATGTAATTGTTATTAGTTTGTGTTTGGTACTCGTAACTTCTGGTAAACAAATAAATCGTTATTATCAATAAGCTAATATCAACGTTTACATTGTACAATTGAAGGGAGGATCAACAAACAGAGTAATTATATAGATAATAGATCTCAAATTTCATTATATAAAATAACGTACGTCCATAGTCACAAAAAAACACCTACTAGATGCTGCAGCTGGCAAGCTGTGGCTGTTAGCAGACGTATCTGTCGAGAACTGTCTCACAATAGTTCTGCCATGACTTTAGAAATTGGCAATCAGTGTAGTGGATTCTTGTTCGTTGGCTGTTATAATTTTTAGATTAAACTAGGGTCCCTACATCGCCGTCCCGGCCTCGTTAGAAAGGGTATCTCGTATGTTTTAAAATAATCAGTTTCCGTGTTAATTCTTAATTTACTGCCTCGATGGTAGCGGCTTCGTAATATCATTGGGCGACGATGTGGAGCCGGGGGCGAAGTTACTGGACGATGTGCTGAACAACCTACTTGCGGAATTAGCCAATGTGCTACACGGAAATATTGTTCGGCTATTTAAAAATCTCTGGGAATCCACTTTTGTAAATATGTATACCATAATTAACCCGGCATAATTAAATTACGTAGTTTATTGGTTAATGCCAACAATAAGAAGCAATTGAGCCGTGTCTAGTATAATTATGGGACTTTAGTATGTCCATGAATAATTTACTGTTGTATAATGTATGCACATTAGTGTTGGCATGCTCGAAATAATTACTCAATTAACTGGAATAAACATCAGGAAGATATCTTATCTAAGACGACTACTTAACAAGAGGTACTTGATATTTATTTATTTTTTACTGTTCTTAATAAAGGACAGACGTAATGCCACATGTCATTTTCTACTAGTTATACATAATATGTATAAAAATTACATTAAAATGTTGAGATGATTGAAATGGACTTTTTTCCTGTACAGAATATTTTGCTAAATTTAATAAATACAAATCAATACAAATAAATAAATACAATATTACGTATTTGTATTAAATTGCCTATTGCACCCTTCTTAATGTAAGCTTATTATAATAAATACTTCTTTAGGAAATCCATTGTCTTATGTACCCCAAATTTTCACTCAACATTTTCATAACGGAACTATTCCACAGAACAAACCCCGAAGTAGATAACGCCTTATATAAGAATATGACGAGGCAACAAACTATTTTAATTTAAGGCATATCAAAAGGGTTTAATGAAAACGAAGCGAAACTTTAGTGCACCTTCCTGCGTGATAGCGATCTTTAATATCGTATGAGTGGGCGAAACATTAAGGCCAGCTCTGCACTGGGCGACTACATGGACTGTTGCTGCTTTACACTTCACAACCAAAATTTGCATTTTAATAAAACGTTTTATTACAGTTTTTTTCTCAACAACTCTTTCTGAGAGATGAGAGAAAATGTTTCACATGGACCTTACTATTTAAGTTTCTTCTTCGATTAATTTCTTATTCATTATTATACAGCTGCAACTTTATAGTAACCCTTTTCTTACGGCTTATAGCTAGGGCCGGTCACTGCAGGAAGGTATATATTTTCAAATCGCAAGGTAGTTTTTACATAAAGAAGTAGAGAACAAAATTATTTTTCAGAACGGAGACAGCCCGCGAAGACTATAAAGATCTAAACGTTTAAATTCAGTTGCTCAGACGGCTATCAACAAAATTCATCCAGCAAACGGCCAACCTGATCGCAACCAGATCCAGTAATCTTCCCGCATGTTTGTCTAAGTCACCCTCAGCTGTTCGCTAGCTGTGCCACGGGCCTTAAGCGAGAGTCAAACGGAAGCGACCGCGCCCGTCAAAGGGTTCAACTGGCCACTCGCCTCATCGATTCTATTTTACCAACATGCATCTAGCAGTTTATTTATAACGTTTAGTATTGTTATTTGGAGCTACGTGAAAGGCGAATAATTTCACTATCAATATATAACTTCATATTATATATAACATTAATGGAATAATTATACAACTGTATGCTATAGACATATAAGTAATGACAGTCTGGTGATAGATAAAAAATAACACAGGTATGAATGTAGTCTCTTTAATAATTGAATTGGATTTTATTGCAATATACGCTTTGATTATTCCATTCCATTCCTTCGTATTTGCGACGTATTAAATTACAAGCTTAACGTTCATCCATAAAACTGTTATACAGCTAGCTGTGTAGTGTACGGCAAAACAATAACACATCCCGAGAGCTTCGGACCGGAACAAGTAACCCGGGTCTCCCCACTGAAACTTGGAATTTATTACTACGTCAAATCTTAGTTAATAATTCTAGAAACATCATTAAACAGGATGTGGTCAGATATCTTCCGTAAGGTCCATGTATCCCAAACATGGAAACCTCTACTATATTTACTTTGTATGCGTTTATTTATTTAGTGGAATATTAATTTGGAAGTTTAAAGTCTGTGAGAAAGTTTGAAATGAACATATTTGTTGCACACATTTTATTCAAATATTTATTTATGTAAATAATCCTCATCAATATGTAGGTATTGTTATATTTGTAGTCGGTGTCTAGGTATATTATAGTGTTTTCTTGGCTGACACCGACTGCAAAGGCAACAATATGTGTACCTACATATCGATGAGGAGAAAAGTAAGTTGATTATTAAATTGTAAAAAAATACGTAATTATTTTTTTGTTTTTAGTGGGTATTAATTTGGTCTGGATTACCTCTTTGAAGTCGTTTTTTTTAATGTTTGTTTATTCATATTTGCAGTGCTCTGAAAAGTTAGGCATATATAAATTGTGATTAGGTTGGAAACTGCCACACGTTACATTTAAATATATTCTAAACGCGGGCACGGAAGAGTTCGTTGCTGGAAAAGAACTGTAACATTTATAATTTCAAAGTTAGATTGGATTCGTGATGCGAAACGGATTTTGTATGTGAAACTACTCGTCCGGTTATACCGTGAAATTGCTAACTCATATGCATAGCCGGATAAAAACCTTTTACGTTACTTATGACGTATTGTTTATAAAGTTTAATTTTGCCTTTAAAAACTTTATTACAGTAAAGATTTTTTAAATCCAGAATCCATCCATAATCATCATTCTTAGCGAATATGAATTCATATCATTATTTCACCATTAATTCATTAGGTAGTGAAGCAGACAGTTGTAACTAACACTACATAAAAATCTTAACTTCCTACGTAGATAAATAATGTATTGCTATTACAGTGCGTTTATAACGGGATAATACAAAGATTCAGTGTGGTATTGAACTGACTTGATATTATCCATCATTGGATCACTACTAAACACCCTCGTTTGGGAGCCGGTATGGAGCAAGAAGCAACATACAGTGCAAGGTACGAGTATATACGTGGGTATACTCTTATTTAAGTGTGCGCCGCGCCGCGCAACTTGTGATTGCATCCTACAACTTTGCCGCGCCTTCAGACTCGATACCTTTTGTGTTTCTAGTCCTCGCTTTGTGAGGCTGCCTCTTCAGTTGCTTCAGCGTGCACTTATTTTAAATTTCTTGAACTACATAAGCTGATATGATACTGTTAAAAATATTTATTTCATTGAATATTAAGATATTTTTTAATTCTCAAGCATTTAGAGGTAGTGCTTGAGTTCCAGAAAAAAATGTATATAGCCTGAATGACCTTTGCTTAAAAGATAAATCTAGACTATTAAAAAGATCTACAAGATCCTAATATGCGTAGCGCACGAGTCGTTTTCCGTAACTAGCGGACGCGTAGCGGAGCCTCACTGTGTTCCACCAGTGCAGGTGTACATTTATGTTGTACATTACACATGCTTTTTAAGGAAATTATATATACTTTTCAGTTACCAGCATGGTACGCCAATTGAACCTTATAAAAGTTTGTCTGTTAATAATAGGAATAAAATTTGTAGGGCGTTAACGTGATTGTACTAAAATTATGTTGCGCGAATCTATTATTATGACACGGTGTGCACCAAGCTTTACCATATCAGACATATTAAACCGACGACAAAATGCGCTAAAGGCAAAAGCGATAATCTCTCTCGTCTCAGAGCTGAGTTAGACACCTTCGTGAGACTAACGAAGTTCTTATAATCCCACCTCCGGCGTCTTCAACCCCGGCCGCCCCCCTGTAATTGAGTTATTGCCTTGCATCTCATGTCTTACGCTGGCCCGACTTAATACTAATGGCATAGTATTGATATCTTTTAGGATAAAAACTTTAAAATATACTGCGTATAAAGGGAAATTATGGGAAATGAAATGTGTTAATGAGAATGAACAATAACATCCAGTACGTATAAACATGAACATGTTCATGCTTTCTTGGTTTTTGCTTTCCCGTCACTTAAAAATATGGGTTTCCTTTTGAGAAGAGATTAAAACCATCAAAAGATTTATTACTTTCATCAGCGGAGGTCTTGCTAAACTACAAGGTTTAGGAAAAGAAGTGTGCAAAGTTAACTTGCCGATAAATCGGAAGTGAAGTGAGCATTTGAGTTGAATATCTGGCAGCGGCAAGCACTCGAGGCATGGCGATGGAGCCGGCGACACGCGACGAGAGCGGCTGGCAGCGCGCCCGGGAGGCGGGCTAATGGCCGCCAGCACGCGACTCCGGAGCCTCCACTTCTATTGCAATTGGTCAACCGACTACGGTTTTTTACGACATTATATTAAGGCGCTGTTTTTCTTTCATTTCTTCACTAGTAGTTAAATTGGTGAAAAGCCATTATATTTAACTTCGCAGTTCACGTTCCTTAAATATTTCTAATTTTATATTCGACCACGTTCTGTTCTATTCAATATTCTAATCTGGATGACAATTGAATCGAAATTGAAGTTATGCAGAGAGTTATGAAGGTAGAAGAAGCAAGGATAGAGATGTTTGGCACTCCGTGCTTTCTGTCTACCCAGTTAGCGACATGGTGTGATGGCATACTAGATAGTACCTAGTAGACATTAAAATGGATGAAAATGTCAACTACAGATCTTTAAATAGCACTTCGTTTAGGATTTGGAAAATTCACCTCAAAATAATTGTTTATTCGTTTTCGTTTATTGTAAACAATTCCAGTTCTCATGGAAAGCTCATGGTAGACATTAATTTCACGGGGAAAATTATGCAATAGGTTCGCTCATCAATTACTGCGGCCACATGTGGATTACACATTTGTGGTTTGTTGGTTTAATTTGCTTTATTAATGAAATTGTAAACTTTGCAATGTAAATAAGGCTCAGTGCATTTAATATCACTGTTACTTATTTGATTAATTTTTAATTCATACGTGACATGCAAGATATGACTGCATAATATTGCATTGAACCATTAGCTTTTTAATTATTTACTATTAGAAATTGAATTATTGTTATTATGTTAATGTTTTCTTTAATTGATCTTAAGTGGCAACTATAGCCCCTAAACTTCTTAATGTAATACAATCAAAGGAAGGCTACCTTATGATCTAGTTTAAAGACTATATTATCATACTAGCTGTTACTCGCGGCTTCGTACGCAGTCCTCGTCATAGTTGTAGTGGAAATCATTTATTTTGTTTACACTGAATACCATTGCTGCGCTCGTAACGCCATCTATAGCGCTTATTCGACGAAGACGTTTTCCGGAGGAGATGACACATTTCCGCTACAACAAGTAGCTACTCGTAGCTAGCTGGCTAACTGGTACGTCACTCTTCAGACCTTCAACTATCTCCATGCTATTCACAATGAAGTCATTTCACTTGAACTTGAAACTTTACTATTGAAACTATACGCCGTAATAGTAATAGTTATTTTTTTATGTTCCAATGTCCAATGTCCAACGCTCAAAACTCAAGAGCAAACATACAAAGTGGTAATGCGCGCTCATACTATATTGCATGTGGGCACCATTCCATTGTTCGGCGTACACTCCTATTGAAAAACAAACACGCCGGTCGAACCATTTCAAAACATTAACAGTTATATGCAACTGTTAGTTAGGTCGGTTAATCAACATCGGCAAACTTCGTGTTCAAATTTGTACAGCGTTCATCTAGCGTGCTCACCTTTCAATGTGGCTTCAAAATTTAGTTATAATTTCTGTATTGGAGCGCTGCGCGGCGCACCACAAACAGAAGGCGCAAACAACAGCATTGTACGCGAAGAGCTCTCCTTGCTCGCCGCAGCGCCGCGGCGGCTCGCGCCGGCATGTTCCGCCGCTCAATGACCACTTCGATAAATTTAGACGCATATGATATATTATATATTACGCATTACGAATACTATGAATTTTTGCACAAGCACATACAATTAAACGGCTTATATTTAATCATGATCACTATAGCGGCTGTAGTAATTTGGAATGCCAGATAAGACTGATAAGACTAGTCTAATTGTTAAATAATTATGTTTTCGTTGAATCGTGATAATTATATTTCAAACATTATTTCTTTAATTCGCACACCGTAAATGGCAAATAATGATTTGAACTTTATAATTCTGAAACATATTGTCATGGTTTTATAATTGTGCATAATTGTACAATTAAAAGTCTTCTGTCTTAGTCTTAAATAAGCTGCTGCTCTGTTCAGTGGCGAGCTACAATTTCAGTACAAAGCGCGAAAATTTTTATTATTTATTTATTTATTTAACAATTTAGTACACTGGACAATTTACAGAAACAAACATATTTATTAGTTCGAAATAAATCATTAGATCTCAAAAATATACATATTTGTCAACGAGTTTCATTATGGATAAGCACAATCAGATTGTAGTAAGGTTCTGAATTTTATTAAATATTATATTTATATCAAAATGCAAATTATAAGTGCAGAATGCATACAAGGTGAACAGATAAAGGGTGCATGCGATGCGCCTGAGGATATACGGTGTCCGTTTATGCCTTACTTAAGTTTTCTACAGTCCTGTTACCCTTAGGCTTGTTTGTCGATTATTGTGCTTTGAAAGTCTAAGACAGGTGTTATACTCGTAAAAGGCTATTTTGAAATGTCTCTAATGGTTACAAGACTACACTACTCTCATTTACGCAGAAATACAGAACAAAGGTAACGTTAACGGAACTCTATTGTTTGAAATGTGAAATAACTTCAACAAGTAATTGTTTACAATCATAAGTGTAAATTGATGGGACAATAAATCAAACCGAGGCATTATATTAAATATATTTATGTATGTCGGTAGTAATAATGTGATTGATGGCTCGAGTAAATAAGCAAGTGGTATGGATAGTTAGAGACGCTTCCTTAAGCTGTGTAGTAAGTAATAGTTATGCTGCTTCCATAAAAAAGCCAATAGAAATAGTACGTGTACTTCAGCAATATTTGTATCTTTATAATATGACGTTATAGTCTTTTAATATGACGGGAGGAAAGCTTTAAAACGTACTGTGGTGCTTTGGAAGGGACAACGGGTCATGTTGGGTTTTTAGTTACTATTACTCTTCCGAACTGGTGGAGGAATTGGGGATCACCTAAAGGATCTCTGGCGTCCTTTGAGCGTGGCTCTTTCTTCTCGTACCTGCCGTTACGTACGACGACCTGTGTCCACACACATCGTTGCCCTTCCCAATTTCGCTGGTTGGATGTTTCGAGCGCTCACCCTAGCCTCCCACACCGCTTGTAGTTTTCTTCAAAATGTTTTCACTACAAGCAAAGACTTAGATTTCATAATTGCAAGATATAGTGAAGTCTTTTTTTCATTTGAAATATAAAAAAGTCTTTGCTTTGAGCTTAGATTTACTCGTAGGTAGCCTGATTTTTCATTACATACGTCAACATAAAAATGTAGGGAGAATATGTTACGAAGTAAAGACTGTATACTGGCGCTTGAAAGCTGCAAAACGAAACAAAGGGCCGGTGGGTGTGAGTGCATTGACAGAATCTTGGCGTCGGAATATGCAGCCTTTAGCTGTGTCGGTCTTGTGTCGACAACATTTAGACATCGTAGACCTGGTGAGACATATTCATCTATGAACGCTGTTGTTTAACAATGACGCACTCAAAAGTTATATTAAGCTCCTAGTGCGTTATTGCAAAGTATTTGTGAAAAGAATGGTATGTAATGTAAACCGCAATGGGGAAAAGTTTTAGTGTATTTCAGAACTCGATCCTCGATTTCACAACCCCAATTCCGCCTTGAGTATTAAGTGATACATATTTGTTATTTAGGTACGATTTGGAATCCAACAAATAAAGTTATAATGAACACAAGCAATTACATAGTTTGATATTTTAATGTATTATATTAAAACAGTAATATTCCTTACATCATGAAATCCAACTGACGACACTGGAATGGGCAAAAAAATAAATAATCACGAATGAAAAGGTATAAAATTAATAAGTATTTCTTACAAAGTAATAGATTAAACTTATGTACCTACAACAAAATTATAAACGGTTGTCGACGATAGTTTGAAACATAAAAATACGTGAAAAGTGTACAAATTAGAGATTAGGTCCATTGAGTAACATAACAGCGTTGGGCGAATCGTTTACGGGCATAATAATCATTAAAATGTATTCCCATTTTATTCGGCCTCCACTCGGACCCACTCGATTATGATCTCTATCCTTTTTTGGGGTCCCGGCGCGACAGGCCCGCGCGCTAATCGTTAGAAACTATGTTTGATCTCGTTAACTAAACACTACATATTTAGCGGGTTAAGTTTTTTTTTTTTTTTTATTTGCTCTAGCCCAGCAAACAGGCAGACGGGCCACCTGATGGTAAGTGGTCACCGTCG
>DWQT01005655.1:0-10137 GCA_018244895.1 Myscelus amystis hages | reverse complement strand
TCCACTATTTACCGGATGTTATCATACATATAAACCTTCCTCTTGAATCACGCTATTCATAAAAAAACCGCATTAAAATCCGTTTCGTAGTTTAAAAGATTTAAGCGGTCAAAGGGACATGGGGGCAAAAAAGCGTTCCTGTTTTATACTATGTAAGAAAGATAATAGTGAATCTATGACATGTTTCGTTGTTTGCTAGATGTTATTACGAATATGATTTTATCATTAACCGATTCAGCCGTCATCACCAATAATCATAAGAACGTGCAAGTTTAAGACAATATTCTACCAGTTAGTCTCTGCTTGTCATGTTTATATAGCTGTGTGTGTATTAAAGCCCCGTTACTTATCAAGAGGTATCTTCAGTTGTTGACAATACCGTCAGGTCTTCCATGCCGGTAGGCATTGTTAGCCACTGTCATTTGGTACCTCGAATATGACTGTACAAATGGGAGTATCAGTGTTAATTGTGTCACTCTAGCTATTAATATAATCATACATATCAGTTAATAGATATTCACTGGTAAGAAGAATTCAGCAATAGACATGTTAGTACCGAAGGTGTATCCAACTAATATTTGTCCGAATGCGTGCGAGTTAGTGATAGTACCGTGCTCTTGGAGATTATTCATAAATCCCTTGCTATTCCTGTGGACTGAAATGGTCGCTACCAGAATACTCGTTGACCGACATTTGGCCTTCTAATTGGAACACATATTGTTTTACATACAATTGCTTCACGCTTATCAAAATATGTTCATACCCGTATAAATATTTTTGCATTAATTTTTGTTTTCTACGAGTACTGCCGTTTAAGGTAAAATGCAAATGAGGCCCGTCGTTAATACCTATCCAGAAAATGTATAAATCCATTTTATAATCATTTATTTCAATATTTTATAGCAGCCCGCGGAGAAAGGTGTTTTATGGCGTAATTGTTTTATAGGTTTAACAAATTAGTTATAATCAAAACCCTACGACCACACTTTTTATAACTCAAGTAAAATTTTGATGCTTCTCTTGCAATTTGATGGTTCCACAGATATGTATTATAATAAAACCTGTATTTAATCGTCTCAATACGTGGCGGTTCTTTTCCTACTGCCTATAATATTTGACCATTCATAATGTA
This sequence comes from Myscelus amystis hages, assembly GCA_018244895.1. Taxonomy (NCBI): domain Eukaryota; kingdom Metazoa; phylum Arthropoda; class Insecta; order Lepidoptera; family Hesperiidae; genus Myscelus; species Myscelus amystis. The sequence continues at coordinate 9,005 of DWQT01005655.1, read as the reverse complement.
AAAAACAATCCTAATCAATACGAAAAATTCATAAAGCAGTCACTCAAATATAAATTTGGCTTCAGATAAGATTATTAAATGTATGAATTTTGATTCTTACAAAAAAGGAAACAGTTTTTATTTTTTGTGAGAAAAGAACCGTAATAAAACATCGAAACAAAAGTGTATTCATTTAAAAAGTAATGTATGTATTTGTTAATTAAATATAGGTAAAAACTGAATTGATGATATTAGAAAAACACCCTAAAGTTATCCGCCTAAGTAATGAATACCTGGTGTCATAATTAATCTTATGAACTAATATTGCAATAACCAATCCTTCTAATTATGAATAATAATTCTGACCATAATTATCTTTATATTCTTAATTTTCAACCTTCTTATGCCTTAGTAATATCTCGAAGTCATTAAATCTCAATCTATGCTTAAAGAGTCGCTGCGAGTGACATTAACCGTGACCTCGTAACTCGTTCTCGTATGTAGAAAAGTATAATATGCATAAAAAACTATCCTAAATCTTGTGTGAGCTCCATCCATCATGTAACGCGACAGGGGCAAAGGCTTGTCGACCCTAATCGAACCACAAATATAGACTCGTATAGATAGTGTGATGGCTGGTTTATAAATTGTAAAACATCCTATCTGTGTAATTATTATTCCAGTCCGAGTAGTGTTTATTTGACGTTGATAAAAAGTCACTATTAGTACCATAACTGAAATTGTGAGGTTATTAGGTGTGTTAGGTCTAAATTAAACGTAGATAGTACTGATTTTTTCAAGGGATTGTTTTCACGTTGTACGTACTAAGTATTAGTATGCTGATCATGTTGGGTCTTCATTCGGATATTTAATGCGTAAAGTTAACTATCTGTAGTCAAACACAAGCCATATTATTATACAAGAAAAAAATTTATAAGATCCTTACAAAAAAGTTTGCCTTCGCACTTGTAATAACTGCTAGTATTAATCAGACTATACAATAACCCGAAGTATTCGCAACGTACATATAAATTAGTGTCATCGTAGAATGGAAAGTTTTCAGTAGAAGACATATTTTTTTTCATGTTATAATTATGTTATATCCTATATCACAATTTTTTTCCACGTTAACTGTATAGACCTTGAACCCTTGTTGCGTTTTTAACTGTTGAACTTCCGGAAGAATAAAGTTGCCCTGACTTTAATTAGCGGCTATAGACAATTAGCCCGCTTTAGTCTTTCTACCGCAAATGCAAGCTATGAAATGAACCCTTTTGACACGGGCCTTACTAAAAAGACGTGAACGCAGTCTTTTATAACTGGCTACTGTTATTCCCTTGTGATTTTCCATAGGCAGAGCCAACGGATATACTTTGCTTAAACGAACAAGTAGTAGGTACATAGCGGAGTTTATTGTTACTTTGTCATGCGTTTACTAATTAGTGTCTCCTAATTAATTATGTTCACTGAATCAGATGTGATAGAATAGATAAAGTTTGGACCAATGTCAAAATGGGCGGATCACTGTTGTTGTTTTGAAGCAGTCACCTGTATTCGTCTTTATGGAGCACATCCAAGTTACTGAATATCATAGCGACAAAAATATTGTCGCAATATTGTTTATACATAGAATTCTTTCAATTGCTGAAAATATTTTAATTATTCATTGGGTACTTCAGGACCTATTTCATATATCTTTTATTTATTATTGTTATTTAACACAACTAAATAAATAAGATACTTATTTCTATCCATTTCTATTTTGTAACTTATTCTCTAGAGAATTTTGAACCAAATGATTACGTCTACGACTCTATTCGCGTATAAATAATATTGTCTAGTGAATTTATAGCTCTATTTCTAAGCTCGCACCTCGTGGGTATCTTGTCTAGATGAAACATAGTACTATTACTTTTACATTCACGAGTAATAAAACGAAGCAGTGTATTGCAAAAATGTTTTAAAACGGTTAAAAATTACGAAACCTAGCACTAACCTTTGACTGTACTGGCTACCGCGCGTTTTGGACATTAAATATAACTTACGATAACGGCGATCGAAAACATCATAAGTACGCTAGCATATACTAATGCTTGGTAGTCAACGGAAAATAGATTAGAGGTGGTTGAGTTTTTGTTAATGCATTTCATTATAGAAACGATACCCTCGCATCTGAGGTGCGCGTAATACGTGCTGGAAACAATTTCCATTTAAATTTTTCTTTAGTGGTATGTTATGTTCGGAATTTTCATTTTGTTCCAGAAGATACCAGTTTTATAACAGATACTTGGTTCTCTTTTAAAGATACGCCACGCATTTTATTGGTTATTGGTGTTGGGTTTAGAATTGGATTTCTAATGTAGGTGTTATCGTTACTGTGTTTGTATTGATACAAAAACGTATTGTATTGTATGTTAATAATTGCGGGATATTTGTTTATTCATTGAATAGCAATAAATGCTGATTATTCTATTAACATAAATACAACACAAATAATGCTGATAATAAGCCTCCCCCTAATTATACGAGTATGTCCATGAGGTGCCACAAATTCTCTACTTCGCCATACAATACTGCCTTCAGTTTAGGTACCATGAGAACTAGCTACTAATACTTAAATCAATGGTGCTCTACAATAAGTTAGTTCTTAATAATTACAAGTTAAATATGTTATATCAATAGAGACAGTAGAGTAAAAACATAAACATAATTATAAAGGTCCGAACTATTTTGCTGAGACGATTAATTTTATAGTGATACACAGTGTTGTCATAAATGTACAACAGTCGACGAGCGGCGTTTCCTAAAAAGATAACCTTCAGTTGAATATGGAACAATAGGACAGTTGGCTAAGAACATTTAAAAACGGAATGTTTGTCAATTAAAATTCAGTTGAGTCCTGGATTTTTTGTTATCATTCAGGTATTTGTACTGTATTCCATACATAAGAGTAGATGGGTTATTTTATCCCTTAATAACGTTGTTACAAAAAGGGATATGTAAAATAATGAGATTGTTAATTAAAATGTTATATTGCAAGTGTGCTCATCAGAGTCGTTTTTGATCTTTTATTAGAAATATACTTTCTGACTACAAGTAAATGTTCCGTATATGTATGTACATGTAGTTTTCGTGACGTAAAAGTGCCAAATATATTTCTACAAAAATATAGGCAAAATGTTACTTCGTATAGAAACAGCTGCAAACTTTTTCATCTGTCCATAGAGACACTTTACATCCGATTAGCTGGTAGCTCATAACTGTGAAACGCGAGACAGAAACAATATTAATAATAGAAGCGAAGGAGCAAAGGTATTGTTAAAAAGAAAATGTATTCGCCAAATTGGTCGACATTGTGTGCGGCGCGCGGATGCGGTCCCCCGCCGCGGGTTGTCGCTGCTAATTTGCACACAATTGTTCATCCCGGACTGGAGACACTCATCACACCGCCAGCGAACAGCTACCGACCAATCACGAACTAGACATGAATTTAAAGAACAGTACTTTTACACCTATTTGTATTACAATATATACTTTCGAGGCATCCCAGCTTAGTCCTCAGGGGTAGCGGCGCACCTGTGGTCCACCTGAGATAGGAATCTAATCTTATCTGAGGTCGATTACAAATGTCCATGGGCGGCAGTAGCCACTTACCATCAAGTGCACTGCATGCTCGTCTGCTACTTCCATATTATATAAAAAAAGATGGGTAGGAAAATCATGAATAGAGGAGAACCAATTTTTACTTGATCTTTAAACGTATACAACATACATTACTTACAAAGGTGATAATAAGGTATAACAAGGCTCCGATAATGTTTCAATTAACACGATTAATGATTGAGATCTGATAACACTAATGCGCCGGGTGTAATGAAATGTAATAGAGTATTTAAATTTTATATCATAGTCTTGTAGATATGCCGTATGGCGAATAAAGGCTAAGACGGCACATGAACCGCCTTATAAGTATGATAATATACTTAAACGGGTTAACTCACAATATTCATATACGAGAAATAGACGCGCTCTAGGTATTGTGAGTTTTTATCTCATTCCTTCAACATACTTTTGTAATACGATAGAAAAAGACAAAACATTAATTAGTCGAAACATTGCTTGAGAGTTCATGAATAAACGTAGATAAGCATGTTAACTTTGACAGCATAATAACTGTACCGTGTTTTGCGTGATTACATAATTATAACACGATAAGTTAAATTTTTGGTTACTTAATGATTAGTTTATTAACAACGGAATAGCATGGAAGTAGCCTAGTCACTATAGGGTAGACAGCTATACAAAATTTCGACAATTCCTGACGAGTTTACATATCTTACAACTTTTCGCTGACGATAAAACATGTACAAATAGTATACATAGAAATAATAAGAAAAAGAAGTCGAAACTTTATGTAACTCACTAATTGGGCTCGCAATTTTATGTTCCTTTCTGAATTGTTACTAAATCTATGAGAGTTCGCTTCTACTGTGTTTACCTTTCGCTTTAGCGTAAGCTTATTTTTTGTGAGTTCGATATTCAGCAAAACCGTATAGTAAGAACTTGGTGAAACAATTGAAAACAATTGTCTCTTCAAATGTATAGAATTTCTTTACATATGATACCTACTTGTGTTTTTTAAAAACAGAAAAATCTGCTTCCGGTACTAAACCTACATGATATGACTAGTATAATTTACAAACATGAATTTTATACGATTTTATTAATGGCTTTAAGGTCTTCATGTGGTAAATGACTTGTGGTAAATGATCATATTTAAAATTGCAGCATGTCCGACACAATTGCAAACATTTACACAATTTCCGACATGTCATAAATAATTTAATAGCCCAGTTTCATTTAAACAACACTAATTTTAAAATCAATCATTTCCATATATGTATGTATAGTGTGTCTGGTACTAACACTGTCAAAAACTTCAATCTTGAGTGTGAAAAATTTTAGTTACCAGTTTTTAATCTGTGTTACAAAATAATAATATATTGCAATTATCTATCTTGGCCAAAATTTATTGATGGTCTAATTAAAAGGTAAAACACTAAGAAAACCTGTTAATAGAACACTGTAGACAGTGTATAAAGGGAAAGAACTTTAGTTGTCTTCAAACAATTATCACAAACTGTTGTGCGATGGAGCAGATCGCGTGCGGCGGGAGATAGCAGTTTGGAGTAATTACGATTGTTGCGAGTGCCGACAATCATTTAGCAGCGCCTTATCTAAGTTCTGTTATTGAGCCGTAAATCGTACGCTAGACACGCAACTAGCGCTGTCAAGATTGTTTACTAATTTACATGTTTATAATTTTTAGTAATAAATTATTAATAAATTCAAAATTACCTAAGCTAATAATAATGACAAATATGAATGAACCCTTACATTCAAGTTTATATCTCAAGTAACTTTTAAAGTAATTTAATGTACAGCTAAAACTTCAAACTTTTTGGAAAGCTTCTATAAAAAGAAAAATCTTATACAAAAACATGATCTCTTGAGCTATCACGGTTGTTGACGATAAAGGTTATCACTTGTTTACGGGTCGATTGAATTTCCCTTCCGCTGGCGGCTCGAGACTGGCGCTGCCCGCAGACCGGGCTCGTGCGTATTTACTTTAAGAAACGAATTCAAGTTATGATTCTATTTTTAATCTATTATTTTATCTATCTAGCTTCACTACACTTTTTCTATCTATCTTTAGTTAACTTGATTTAATACTCAATTCGATGCAATCGCCGAGTTAAGTTCTGTGGTCAAAAATACAAAGTTTTCTCTTCAGGCATTATACTGGTAATATTATAATACCGATTTTTGTATGGCTGTAAAATTATTTATCTTCACTGCCAGACCTAGTAGATACTGCTCCAATGCAGTGTAACTCGTATGTCAAATGTTTTTAAGCCTCATTCACTATTATATGTACGTTTACATTAGCTAGTCAACAATTTTCCGATCGAAATTTAAGTTTAGATATTTTAAAATCCACGAATAACTTATTGGACTTTGATTACCTTCTCTTCTTATAAAATTGAATTTAAGTGTAAGCAATATTTAATATTTTCCTGTTTATTTGTATCATAAATAATTGTGTCAAACTGATAGCGTGTACAGCGGACTAAAATACAGTATGACATAGAATTGAATAGTGGTCTCGGCATGTTTGATCGTTTTCGTACCGCCTCCTATTACTCCATCGCGCACTTCGACCTTTGAACATGTCACGTGTCAGTGTGGCGATAGATGTTGTACAGAGACATTTCTGTGTAAGACTTGTGTTCACTGGTAAGAAAAGAGAATACATTGACATTTCTGTGAAGAATTGTTAAATTGTTGTTCAATTTAAAAATTCTTTCTCGGATTTGGAGTACAAGTACGCCACGAAACACGAAATTACGTTGCAGTAAGTATATGAAGCGCCGTATTCATAAAATACTGGTTTTTCAAAGCTTGCATCACAGGTACATGAATTATTGACACTCGACTGCATTACCAACCGTAGTCAGAATATCTTGTATATTTATAGTCCTGCATAAAACAAAGTCTGAAGTCACATGGACTTGGCAATGTACCACTACGTACTAGCTCGTACGTTTCAAAATTACATTTGAGAAGAGACTATTTATACACACAGTGCCGCCTTATGTTCTCAGTTCCGAAATTAAGTCTGAGTGAATATAAAGTGTAGCTACTGTTAGTTCTTACTGACAATGAGTGAACTATTGAGTATTGAATATTTTTTACAAGACTAATATATACATACCTGTACATTTTAATACACACAGCGTAAATGAGAACATACGTAATATAACAAGTGAACAGGTTCAAGAAAAAGGGGCACTTAATATATGTTTTTATTTTTACATTTAATGTGTATTTATACAATTCATTCCAAAACTTCAAGTATCAAAATAATGGATTTAATGTGGTGCAGTTATTTATTTACTATATCAGTTTAAAACATAAGAGGCAGCGGACACAATGCTTTCAGCTCTGATTCTGATGTGCTGCTTTGTTACCTTTGTTACCTACATCTTTGTCTGTTAAAGTTAAAATGCAAATAAATCGAAAAATACAAAGATATCGCTTCATTGTCGAGCCCTTAATTATATGCCATATGATGTGTGGGTTGGCACGACTTCACAAGGCAAAGAGAACATTATATAAAACTCTAAGGTGTTTTAGTCAAGCTATTTTCATGTGAAAGACACTCATATAAATATACATGCATACTCACTATTATTGAGTGAATGGTTACGACATTTTTCTTTCGCGTAGTGATCTTTCCTTTTTTAAAATATAAGTAGGTAAGCTAATATACTATATTGGCGTGAACAAAGTCGCGGGAGATGCAGTTACCTGTACCTGCCGTTCCTTGTCTTATTTGATTCCGACCACTGTATGCATAAAACATAATATGGCGGCCGTAAACTTGGCAATGTCTGATGTGATATTGGAAAAGACGCGATAACTGATATGAAGTGCGCTTTTCTACGTCCATTGAAATATGACAATGCGTTCGCTGGTAACAAATTTGTTATGTTGTATGCAATAAACTCAAATATTAGTACTGGACGTCCACCTCGCGTGGTGGTTCTTTCGTCTTACGTACTCTCAATTTCTAATCTCGTACATTTTAAATCTGTTTAAACATATTATATATTGATATCTGTAAAATGACGTATTCGCTTTAATAGTTAACCGTTGTTGACCGTTACTGTTCTATGTTAGAAATTAAACAAACCTAAGCAAATTCGTAAAACTGTACTGAACGTTTCGAGTTTGTTTTTGGCTCATGCTGTGGGATAATAAATAAATAAATAAAAATGTTGATAGCTTTTTAAGTTCGCTTAGCTGTAAATAGTTATAAAAGTAATTGTAAAATGAAACAACTTATTGTCTTTTTTACCTGCGTTCATGGAACAGGTACCTACATAAATAACGTAACGTCTGATTGTCATAATCTATTAATGAAAGAGATGTAACGTTGTTTTCATAACAAGGTAAGTAAGTATTAGTTGAGGATCCAACGAGAGATTAATAATACATGTTATATAATTGAACTTAGCGAAAATCCAGTACATAAATAATTAATGAAAGAATATATTTATCTATGGAATATATAGAATTTGTGTTTGTTTATTACATGTTCGAGATTAAAAGCCAACTTTAATTGGACATACATATACTGCAATTGGGATTGAATACGTCACTAAAAACGTTAGTCTTTTGAATTTAGGTTATTTTATAACTAGGTATATTTATTGATTCGAGTCGACAGCGTGTCCCAAATAATGCTATCACATGATGAGATTTTGATAATAGTAGTATAATAAGTAATACTGAACCTTCAGTTCAACGTGAAGCTTCAGTTATTAAGCGCTTTTTATGGAGCACAGATTAGCGAGTCGCTCTTGATTGCTCTAACTCTCGTCCGTACCTGTGATAATCTTTTTTCGCAAAAAAGCTTCCTAAAGATAATTAAAAATAATTACTGATTTATATTATTTAAAACAAATGAATGTATTAAATGTTACAATTAATTATCGTTATGTACGAGTATGTGCTAGATGTGGGTGTGGGGTGTATAACTGAATTTACTGTGACACATTCCCTACCCAAACTGATAATGTAAATGGAAAATCCATGCATGTGGAACGAGAGGTTGGATGGGCCAGGCCGGAATTCTGTTTTTCACAACGCAACATCGGACAACGTGGTAGCACGACTGGCCAACGTGGATATATGGCAAAGAAGGACGCAAAGATCGATTGTGAATCACGGAGCAAGCGCAAGGACTGGTCGACGGCACAAAATGGCGTTGAAGTGTCAACGCCTGTGTATTTATTTACCATTTACCCGCCAGCGCTGGAGAGCCGACGTCAGTCCACTGCTGGACATAGGCCTCTCCCAAGGCGCGTCACTGTGCCCGATCTTCGGCCTTTCTCGTCCAGTTTCTTCCCGCCGCCTTGCGCAGATCGTCGCGCCACCTAGCAGGAGGCCGCCCTACGTTA
>DWQT01005654.1:0-10138 GCA_018244895.1 Myscelus amystis hages | reverse complement strand
GGGGGGGGGGGGGGGGGGGGGGGGGGGGGGGGGGGGGGGGGGGGTGCGAGCGGTGCAGTCGCACCGGGCATCAAAAGTCTTCAAAAATTCTTCAAAAATGTATATATCTACTCTACTGTGTTCTGTAATCTGAAATTATTTTGACCATTTTAAAGGGCAACAAGTGTTAAGCTGCACCAGGCAGCAAATACCCTAGCTACGCCACTGTCGCACACGCACACAAATACACACACCCCTCTTGACCTGACCACGTGTTGAGAAATGGGCCCCGGTCCAGTACCGCCGTTGGTCTGTCTCGAGCCAACATCAAACACTTGACATTTGTTTTTCCCTCTTTTTACTTTCCCACAGAATTGTACTTTTACGATGCAGTGTAATACTGCAATTTACGCATTGTCCTCGCATGTTGGTGCAATTGTGATAATAATTGCTCAAACGGGATGCAAGTTCGATTTCCACCCGGGACAAATATTTGTGCGATGAGTACATTATATGTTTATTATATGGCTGTATTAAATGTATCTATATAAGTATTATGTGGTATGTACATTTGTATGTTTATCAGCTGTCCGGTTACAGAGGTTTTGCCCCCTCCATCAGGTTATTAGTTAGCCCACATAATGTCCCAGGTATAATTTTTATCATTTTCATTCTCCATGCTCATTTCTTACGTCTGCACTATGTGTCTTTTCTATGGTAAAGAAGAAGAAAAATCAGGCTGTCTCGAGTGGATTTGAACTACACGGTAATAGTATTGTGTATTTCCGTCGAGCCTCGACGTTAACGAGTCTGCTCGCAGCTTAGGTACATACTGACTGGGTACCTGTGGTATATAACGCAATAAAACATCAGTGGGTAAGTACTGTTGCGTAGCTTTGTTTTTCTTATGTTTAAACAATGATCCAACCGGCCTCGTGGTCGAACGGTTGGAGACCCTGACTGCAAAACCTGAGGTCGTGGGTTCGATTCGCACCCAGGTCAAACATTTGTGTGATGAGCACATTTGTTTGTTCTGTATCTGTTTATTTTTTTATCAGCTATCCGGTTACCATAACACAGGCATTGAGTTGTCTAATTTGGAATTGGATAGCCGTGTGTGGAATTTTCCTAAGATATTATTATTATTAATGATTATTGTATGGAAATAAACACAAAAACGTTACGTAAATGCTTTGTATGCTTTTAGTGCGCCAACAAACGATGGGTTGGTACCAACTCATTTTGTTATCGTGATACGAGTAGAGATGCGTGGAACATGTTTGGGAACTCTTTTTCATTTTTTAAACAAGTAACAATAAAAAAAATAATTTTCTTACCAACGTTTGCCTACGTGCATTTTATTCATAATTAAGCTCATATATAGCATGCTAATTACATAGCTGATAAACATATGTACATAATATAAATCTTTTATTATATAAATTCATAATGTAGACAATGTTACAACTAGACCAAAACGAAGGCTCTTGCGCAACACACAACTATTCATAATGAGTAAGCAATCAAGTTCAATAACCGGTGAATCTTTAGACAAGTTTAGACAAATGAATTAGAAAATTTGCAGCGAATCACATTGATTCTAAAACGCAAAAGGGTCGTATGAACTAACAGCGCGAAAAGTCGTCTTTTTTAGTTGCATTCCGCGCGGGAGCCGGTATGGTTTTTAGCTGCGTTTTATGAGCGAACAGGCAGAGGTTCCGATCCAAAATATACCATCAAAGTTTATATCCGCGTCGCTTAATTGTTTGTTACAACGATGGATTTCATTGTATTTATAGGTATAGGTAGATATACGAGTTTCATTACAAAATTGAAGCTAAGATTAAGTTTCATAATACATTATAAATATATATGTATTTTTCTTCAATATCCGATGTTTGTTACGTATAATCCTGCGTTGGATCGTCCAAGTTCTAAAGGAAATTACCATAACCTTAACTTTACCTTTACCTCAATTTTAGTATTACTTTTGCCTTCATTTTACCGTTAACATAATCTTATGTACCTAAGCTTTTATATTCACTCTGCCTATAATTTTACCCAAAAGTCTTAGACATGACACTCTGTATAAACGGTGTGTGACCATATTTTTTTATTTCAACATTTCATTTTCATCGCAACCCAACTGAATTACGTCCATACAATCACATCCTGGCCGCTCCTTAAATGCAATTCGAACATAACAGTGTCTGATTCCAATCGTAAATAAACAATCGACAACCAACACAATACTGTCGATTGAAGAAAAATTCACAGTTTTTTTGAATAAACACGGCACGCAACCGAGTACATTTTCCAACTGCATTCCGTGTGCCGTGTTTTGCTCGCGGCGCCCAAAGAGAACAAACGCGTTGGGTTTGGGAAATCGCGACAAATATCGATTTAAGGAAATACCGATATTTTTTCTTAGAAAATTATAGATAGTTTTAATCTCGACAAGTAGATATCCGATGTTGATTGCCCGTTTCGTATGCATACATATTAATCAAAGTATTTTGTAGTGCATTTTTTTCGTTAATCTGGCGCCTTGTGCCAAAAATCCGATATATCGAAATATCGATTTTTTTACTCTGCATATATCGATATTATATAAAAACAACGATACAATATTCGACATTTTCCCATCCTTAGTCGGGACTTTTTCGGGTTTTCTCTCAATTTTCAACAGCGCACCGGCCGTATTGATGAGGTGATTAAATTTTTTCCCCGCTCTAGCGTCTAGATTTTATTGTAAATATTGCCCGAAGATCATTAGCGCGGCCATCAACAGTGTAATGAGTCTCACCTCGTCATTAAGCGAATTCGAAGCCGTTTACGCGTGGATTGCCAATGGTACCGGTCTCTCGATTTTATTACAACCACTGAGGGCTTCTTAAAGAGCTTTAACGATTGATACCGACCAATAAAGACATGGAAACATTCTGGGAATCAAATTAACAGTCTTCCATTAAATACTTTGATGGTCAGTGATGCCATACCTTACATATACGAAGCGGCAAAGAAGATGACCGTGTGTAATGTTTAACATATTATAGGGATACATACATTCCTGTCATATTTTTTCAAACCTGTTATTGGCCCACTGCTAGACACAAATCTCATCTTGTACGCCATCATTGACTGCAGACACCTCAGAAATGTTACAAATTTTTATAATCCTAATTAGGTTTCCCAAGTTATAAAACGGATGTAACCAAGTCAAAGATCAACCAGGATTTGAACCCAAACCCACCAGAGTGGTCGACTGAATTTAAAAACACGACGCTATCATGGTATTACACTGTTGTAATGAAGGAAAATAAAGAAAACCTGTAATTTAATGTAGAAATAGGAGCACGTTGGGAGATTAACGCGATGTGAATTCGTCAGCGGGAACATACGAGTATTGCTCGCAGCGCCAGAAGTGTCTTTCACCTTACGTCATTACCGTTACGGAGCGGCGCTGCTGCCGCGACGTTTCTCGACGCTCCGCGTGTATTCAGGAGAACTGTTTTCGAGTCGCGATGCCGTGTTCGCGACGATTTTGTGCGAGTGAGGTGTACATTGAAGCGTTAAACTGACAATACGTGGGTAGATTTTCCTGCGATATCCTTGGCGTTCTACATTAATGAAACATTACGTAAACGAAGTGCAAGTAAATTTTAATTGTTATCCGCGCCAACCCTAGATGTCTAACTTTAGAATTGTCTGTAAGATATTTGCGACAGCCCTAATTAGTAGCAGAAATTACCGACCGATTACTTAAACGCTGTCAAAGGCTGCTAACAATATGCAAGGAATAATTGAAATTATCATCTCCCATTTACCAGACGACGAGAAAGAAAAGCAAAATTTAAACCCTTAATTCGCTCCATGTTCCAGCGCGGCCATTTTCACTTTCTTGTTCCAAATTCGGTCCGCGCATAAAGAGATGCATGTGTGCGGCGCGGGGCGCGGGACGCGGCCGGGGCACGAAATGAAGGAAAAACAGAGGGTCCTTTTGTTCAAAATACCGTAACAGTCGCACGGGCAAATTACTGTACTGCTCTTGCCCATTCGCTGTATCCAGTAACTCATAGAAAAAGTATTGCTTTCCACCATAATTAGTAGCTGTACCAACGGTTATCTGATCAACCTGAAATATGCCATTAATTTAGAGATGCACATGTCTGGATTGCGGGGAATACAATTTAGTCTGACAACAGCTACCGGGGTATCGAACGGAAAATGTCATTAAAACGTCTGCGCAAGGGACGATATTGGAAAAGTCATGGTGCTAATGGTTTGGATTGTATAAAAAGTTCGTCATATCGACGTCATTTAACGACGCGAGGAAAGTGCGGCCAGCGTGGGGCAGCGCGGCGCGTGCGACGGCGCCGTTCAAGTCGAAAGCGGATCGTCTGTTGGCTCTTTATTCGCGGACACGTTCTCGAGGGGAGGCCGGGGTGGCGGCGATCTTGCTCTTTTTATCTTTTTTACCTTTTGCCTTTCTTTCCGATGCAAATTCCCCGTCACTAGCAACGCCAACGCCAGCGCCGGCACGGAAATACGAATTGAGAATTTTCAGTAATGTTCTTATTTTCGGACCTCGTTACTGGCCTTTTTTATGCGCGCGCTTGAATCAGTCGCGGAGCTCGCCTGAATTCTGTATGGCGCGCCTCGCTCCGATGTAGGTCGCTGCATGCACGGGTTATTTGTATTGTTATGCGTTTCTTTATCACCGGGCACTTTTTATTTCATTGTTTCTTGAATGATCGCAAAGAGCGTTGGTACTTTTATTACTAGTAGAATTCCAAATATTAACTTTAGTGCTGATTAAATTGAATTGTCTATAGTGAATCTACGCAAATTATTAGAAACATTTAATACAATTTTAAGGTAAACGGACTTTTAAACTGTAGTTAATGTAACGAAAAAGCGTACTGGTCAATAATGCAATAGTGTCCGAAGTAATTAGTGAATACGTATGACAAACACCTATGTATTATAGTAAACATATATATGTAGGTTTTGTTATTTTCACAGGATGTATTGCATCTAACGTACATGCCGGCGCTTGCGATGCAGGCGAAAAAAAACCTGCATAATCTAATGTGGGGGTTTTAATTAAAAGCTTCAGTGTTCTCGGCGCTACGGCGATCCTGTTCAAGTATGCTTCAAAGGATGCCATTCCCTCTTTCGAACACTTTATTACTGCATAATATAATGGCGAGCTATAAACATTGCTGTAGCCGTGATGGCCTAGTGGTTTCAAGTTCAGCCTGTCACTCCCGGGGGTCTCGGTTCGATCCTGACACGCGCTGCGTTTTATAACTAAAATTTAAATGTCATTCGCTGTAACGGTGACGGAAAACACCGCGAGGAAACCTGCACGCCTTAGAGATGTTATCAAGTGTATAATATTTCCTGAGTTCTGTGAAGTCTATTGCCTAAATCCCTAGACGAGAGGAGACCCGGTTCAGCAGTGGACCAATAAATGGATCGGAAAAAACATTAATAGCAACTAAAATAAAAAAGAAAACTAGAGGAATAGGTCGCGCTCGGTGAATTACCGTAACGCAGCGCCAGCTAACGACTGCCAGTACTCAGTGCGATTTAAGCTTTGCATATTGCAAAGAGTCTGCATATTGAGAATTTCTCTTTTGTTGAACATCCCGCCGTATACCGCTGTAGCGAGCGCCTAGTTTCTCCGTTCGAGCGCCGCGGGCGCGGCACACGCGGTGCCTCGTAAATCAATATCGACGGACCCTTATTAATTAGTGCGTTCGTTACGCGGGCCCTCGCGGCCTCGCCGCGGCCCCTCGCCGCCGCCGCGCTCGAGTTCAACAAAAATTGTTCGCGTCTTCTTGGGGCTAGAAAATACTCGCGTAATAACAAATGAAAAACGTACACTTACATACGACTAATAATATAGTCTAATCTAATAATAGTCATAGTAGTCTAGTCTAATAATATAGTAATAGTAATAGTAGTCTAGTCTAATAATATAGTATTCGTAATAAGGTAATCGATCGTAAATGTTTGTGTTATGGTAATAGGACAGCTTATAAACATAATTTGTATAATTTAAATAGCATTTTTTCTACATCCAGAAACGGAACAAACATAATATTATTATGTTCCTTTTACGTGAATGTTTGTTTTGGATTGGAATCGAACCAACGACCTTTGATTTAGCAGTCAGGATCTCTACCCATTTGAGAAATAGGTCATTCAATATAGACAATATACGTTAATATACAATAGGAGTACACAGCTAATAAATGATACATCGAAGAATCGAAATTGAAACCTAAGTATTTGCGCTTTTTTATTTATTGCAACGAGTGTGTGTTTGTATACGTGTGTGCGTGCATGTGTGTCTGTTTGTGTGTGTGTGGATATCTATTCTACACAAAATTCGCTATAATTTTATGTAACATATCGAAGCCGCATTCGGTCACCGTGGTAACGTTAGGTATTACGATAAGTGATCCGTTTCAAACATACTTTTAGTACCTAAACATAACTTCATATAAAAGTTCGAAGTGATGATCAAAATTGTAAAAGGTAGGACCCTTCGAAGGCCGCTTTAGACGTTTTTAATTAGCACACCGTAACGAATTCGGTCTCCTGTTGACGCCTTGTAATAACAGCGGGCTACCGATGTGTACCCACCCCCGTGCTATAGCTAAAACGCAGTCAGCTTCCACCGTGCCGACTGAATTGGAAATGAGATACCCGCCGGCTAAAGAATCTGTTCGCGGCGACGCCCTGTAAGACGGCTTTTTTTAATTTATGTAAATAGAAAACGGCTAGCAAACCGTGATGTTTCGTAAACGATCCAGACATTATATTCACGTGTACCGTGTATTAAAGCAAGGCTAGCCGTGTTTTGTTTTGACGGTCTTTTGTGTAATCTTGAGCTTCAATCTTTCAAATCAATCCATATACCTATACATGTAAATAAAATTGAAGTGTCTGTCGAAGTATTGTTCTCTGTTTGTTTGTTCGGGGTAATCTTCGAAACGGGTTAAACGCTTTCGACGAAACTTTCACTGGCAGATAGCTAATGTTATGAGAAATACCTTAAACTTTTATGCGGGTGAGTCTGAGGGTGTAGTTACTTCAAAATGTGAATGTGATATTATTTTGTTTCACTAGGTTGTTCCGGTTTGGTACGAGTATACTCGTATGACATGATTTGGAAAAGCGTAAAGCTGTGTTAGGTTAGGTTAGGTTTGCTAAACTAAATATAAGTTTCTAATATAAGTAAGACGATAATGATGCACCTTCCCGTAGGAATATATAATATAAAAATATTTTCGTCTAAACATCCGCCTAGCGTAGTCGAAGATCGTTGCGGCGTCATCAAGAAAAGATTATCGGTTCACGTTGTAAATCGGACCGGAGCGAGCACGGAGTCCGGAAGGCGGGCGGAGTCCCCGCGGGCGCCGGCCGCGTCCGGTGCGGCGTCAATTAGAAGTCGGGTGGAAGGAGGCGGGGGCGGGCGCGGCGCGGGGGGGGGGGGCGGGTCGCATCTACCGACGCTCTCGTGTCTACGTTAGGTATATGTCCGGAAATTCGAGCCTATATATACAGCACATAGCGTGCGCCTTGGGCAGCGCAATTAATAGCGAACGGCACGATCGACCAGCGCCAAACGGCCTAATCTTCAACCCTAATTATTATTCAGGATGCTTTTTTTCCTCTGGACGTGTCCACCGCCTCGTCGGACCGACCGCGACTGGCATTGATACCTTCAAACTGTGGAATTGGCGATTTTTACACCAACACTCTCGTACTGTTCAACAGTACTGTCGTGTGCAAAAGACAA
Organism: Myscelus amystis hages; assembly: GCA_018244895.1. Taxonomy (NCBI): domain Eukaryota; kingdom Metazoa; phylum Arthropoda; class Insecta; order Lepidoptera; family Hesperiidae; genus Myscelus; species Myscelus amystis. The sequence goes on along the minus strand of DWQT01005654.1, from coordinate 2,343 downwards.
CGAATATTCTAGAAGGTATTGAGTTATGTTAGTGATTCCGAACCTTCTGTTAGTCTCAAACGGCGGAGAATTAAATGCGTTTATGACGCTGACTGTACCCGCTAATTGGTTGTTCTGTTCATCGTTTCGTTGCCTCTCCGTCGCTTTTCCGCGGCTTAATAAGTGCTATATCGGCGAACGGGCCTCGTTACTGCAGACGAAAGAAGCCAGTTGCCAGTCGGACGGCTCTACGTGATTCGCTCGTCTTCGTCTTTGTTTTTTTATACGAAATGTTTTCCGTAACGCGAATTTAAATCGGCGGATGTTATCCTCATTACGATTATTGAGTTAGCTGCGAACAGGGGAATGATAATGCATAGAAATGAGTACAGCATGAGTACATTGAATAGACAATTTGTCTATTGATTTATTGGCTGATACAAATCTTCAGTGTCTAGAATGCGTTCGTGGCTGTATGTACAGAGATTTTCGTGAGGTATTCGAAACGTTTTGCGAGCAGGGCGCTCCGGCGTGCCTCTAATCAGCCCACGGCCAAGTGTGCATACCGTGTCTGCGTGTGTTCGGTCCGCGGCGCGGGCCGCGCGGTGTTGCGTGCGGCGCGATTCGTGTCACGTAATATTTTTATTTACGGCCGCGCCTTATCGAGCAGCGGATTCTTGGGGCGATTTCGTTCTTTTACTTTCTCCGGTGTGGAGGGAAAATGGCGACTTCATTTCTCGAATCGCTCGATTTATTAAATGACCGCGGCTACGAAATGTGAACGGTGAAAATTAATGGATAAAAATATTCATACGTTTAAAACGATAATCACTTTTTTATCGAATGCGATTTGATTTGACTTGTAAATGACTTTGAAAAAAATGCATTTATTATATAAAACAAATTCCTAGAAATAAGTATTAGATATATCGTACGATGTACGAGAATGTATGTTTATGAACTGTCCGGTAACGCAGCTAATAATTAATTGATTGCCTCATAAAAATCTGATAGCCGATTGAGAAATTGTACCAAATATTATAATTGTTATTAATAATAATACAATTATTACAAAGAAGCGCATTGCTTAGACGGCCGGGTAGACGGGGCGCTGGCCTCGCTGCCGTAACAACAGACAGACCTACTTACATATCTATAACTGGCGTCCCCAACTTTGGCCTACTTCGCGCAAGTTCCACTTTTATTGCACTCCACTTTTGCTTTCGTCCCGTTAATGTTCGAACTTTAATTCAATACGTAAACAGTACATTGAATAATAAATATTGAGTGATTTTAAACCTTTAAAAGGGACAAACCGAATGCTTAATCTAAACTCGATTTGTATTTAACGCGTTCAAGGTTGTTGTATTTAAAATTCCCGGTGGATTGGAATTTACGAATTTTTTTTTTTATTTGTAACGCTCATACCCTCGACACGCTGTGATTATTAAGAAAGAATCTCTGCCATTGACCGTTTATTTTTTTATATACCTAGCTAGGATTATTTATGCGATTGTAAAAAAGTAAAACATATTTCAATTATAAAACATTTCAACAATAATAATGATGATTGGGACAGTTCCAATCATATGATAGTTATCTGATTCCAAATTCAGTAATTCAATACGTCTCATAGCAATCGGACAGCTGATGAACATAATACATATTTATATGTAGTGCATTATGTACTGGTTTCTTTTTCAACGATTTTAGTGGTCCACTGCTCGACTGTAAACTTTACACCTCTCAGAAAATATTGTACCTATATCTTATAAAATCTCTAAGTTTGCAAGTTTCTTCACGAAGTTTTCCTTCGCCGTTATAGCGAGTGATGTTTAAATTTTAATTATAAAGTGTCCGTAAAAAGGCAGAGGTTCGTGTCAGGATCGAACCCAGGCCGCACGGAGTGAGAGGCTGAATTACAAACCACTATACTACCACTGCTATGTACTGTTAATATTATTAATATATTGTTTTGCATCCAGACACGAATACACATAGCCACGATCTGAACAGTGAAATAATTGCTGGTATCCTTACAGCAGCGGCGTTATCTGAAGTCATTAATGGTATTACCTTAGCGGTCCGGTCCACATTAGGTGCAGTGCGCCGGTGGCTCGCAGCGCGCGGTATCCGCGAGGATCTGAATACAAATTGAGACATTAGGCCTGCGCTGCGCTCACACGATCGCAAGCCACTAGATGCGGCTGGCGAAAACAATATATAATATAATATAATAATATAATATCTTAGGACAATTCCACACATGGCTATCTGATTCCAAAGCAGGCAATTTAATGCCTGTGTTATGGTAACCAGACAGCTGATAAACATACATATATACATATTATATAATACTTATAT
>DWQT01005653.1:0-10139 GCA_018244895.1 Myscelus amystis hages | reverse complement strand
TATTAAAAATAATGTCATACATCAACCGGCACTGGAGTCGCTTGGCGAATAGCAAGGAAGAAGAATAGCAGTACAAGGAAGAAGAGACATTAGCACGGTGATGTAACGTGACAATATCTCTGTCCTGATTTCAACTGCGCTAGGTCCGCGCAATTGCATATAATCGCATATAAATTTGGCAACAGCTTTACGACGGACCGCCTGGCTGGCGTCGGCCTCACTAAAAATATTGCTCTTGGTGGCTACACCGTTAACAACGACCGTTAAGGACCCTTTCCCGTTCAACTTTAGTTTGTGCTGTAGCTTCATGCGGTTTTAAAATCTAAATACTTTACTTAAGTATTAAAGTCATTTACATTTTTTTTTAAAGATGAAAATATAATCTATTAAAGTAGCTTTTATATTACGCATCAGAGTACCCTTTATCCTCGCAGAGAAATGTCTCCCACAATGCGCGCCGCCATACACGGGTCTGTGCTCTCCGCAGCCACCCACTCCTAACCCTCTTACCTTTGAAAACACATCTACCCTAGCGGTTATGAGTGCCATGACAAATGCCCTCTGCCCATTGTCACTTCTGTGCGCAAGCTAATATTACAAACGTTTTAATCTTAGAGTTTAATTTGTTCTACAACTGACTGTAATTTACTGTTAAGTCTCAAAACACATAAAATGTATGTACCTTAGTTACGTATGCTAATCGTACTATTTAAAATGGAACAGGTATCTTTTACGAACTGTAGAGTTTCAAAGTTGATTTATGAATGAATGAAAATGCATTAATGTGCGTTAATGAGAATGCAGAAAGTAGAGTAAGTGTTAAGCCGGCGTGGTCATCTCTTAACCGGGGTATCGATCGTTTGCAGCCTCATTCATGCATGGTCACACGCCTGCTTATAACACCGACGGGTCAGGGCGGCTTCAAACATTAAAAAGTTATTTTTTTTATACATTTTTATGAATTCCTTAATGACAGTTTCCACAACCATAATTTATGGTCTGATTGCGACGGCAACACTTATACTACATTTATTTCCTTCAATATTTTTTTACGTTAAACAATAAATTCAAATTATCCCCAAATCAAATTATTTAAAGCACCTGAAATACTTTAGTACGAGTAATCTAAAAAGCACGTAATTATTGTATGAAATTGTGCAATCTTTGAGTAATTTAATACTTAATTAAATAAAGGTGTGTCTGATAATACTTAGCCTCGATTCCATTAATTAAAGAAATTTTATTATATTGTTTTATATTTCATAATTTAATTATGTCCTCTAAACTTAGGAAGTAGTCAAATTCATCGAGAATACATAGTTGTAACAAGAAATTGTTGGGGAATAGGTATAACAGGAAATGCTGTCACGTAGGTAAACTCTAGCCCTTCGAGCGCCTGTATCAGACGGAATGATATTTATTTACAGAAATATCGCACTTCTTTTTTCACGGGATTCCAACGATTTAGCTCCAAACTGCAGATTGCTTCGCTGAGTGGTTTTCCATCGTTTCAGATGAAATGTCTGCATATCCGAATTCCCCCTTTTCCAGGAAAATGAACATTATACTCCACGTATTCGATATGTATCTGGTACAAAGGGATAAAGGTACGTTCAAGCGCAGACAAATAAATTCTGAATGGTTCAGATGTATAGGAGAGTTTCATTTGCTGAATGCGTGTATCCGACAATGCAATTCACATTTCGTAACTGCGCCTCCGCCTTATACATATGTATTATCTTTCAGAGAGTTAAATTATTATGTTAAAAGTTATGTAATAATTTATACAGGGATTTACAAAAAAAAATTAATATTAATAGAAAATATTACACATTTATAATTTTGATTGTTGCATTTATTTCTGTGACGAGTATTTTCACTCTTAACGACGTACGGTATATTAAAGTCAATTATAGTATATAAGATTTCAATTTGTTGAAACAACTAAAGAACATATTTCTAACAGTATCGCAATTTGTTGAAATAGAAATGTCAATAATTTCCCGAGAGACCTCGCGCCCTGCGGCGCGCTCTCGATTTATTGCACGGATCCAACTTCAATTACCTACCCCTTTAAACTGCACTTGGACACGTTCGGAATTTAAAACGAAAAATGTGCGGTTTTTCCATTCATATTTAAATACGTAACTTCAGATACCAAGTGGCAATTAATCGTTATAGTCATCTTCAACCGTCAGTCAGATTGGAGTGATTAATAGCCAATCGAGATATTCACTAATAACATAATATATTTCATGTTGGCTATATACGTGTGCCCTCTGCCTCAACACCACGTATTATTGATTTATCTATCTCAACAATAAGGCGACGGAATTGACACTCGTTATGTTTCGAGAATGTGGATAAATTATGATAAGCGAATTAAGAACTTACAATATAGGCCAGGTGTCTATGAGAATATGAATACGAATATTCAATGACGTTAAACAAACAAACATTGCCAGTTTTATAAGTTATCTGTGATACAAATCTCAATATCCCTATAAAACATTATACAAATATGAACAATTTTTAATACAACACAGTTGTGGTTTTACATAGATTTATGAATGCTCACATTTAATTACGCCCATGGCATTGTACAGATGTGTTCGTCAAATAAAACTCTTTCAAAATATAGCGTCAGCAGCTTGACAAAGTAAAAAGTTTTAACATCGGAATCAAATTGAAAAGTAAATTTTATTTATATTGTCTTAGCGAGAAACAATTTCGAAACAGAACTCGTTCGGTGGAGAGGTTTTAAAATAAACAGCATAAGTTTTACTTACTCGTACCTCACTCGTACGACAGAAAGGCGGCTGTAAACTTATACATCGCTTAAATCTTGTCCTTATTTATAGCGTTTTTTGACTAGCCAAGAACAAATAAGAACAGCCATCGTATTGAAAATGAATTGCAGCTTACAGGTATAAGCGTAGTAAACCTAAAGACAATTTTAAAGTGTCAAACATATGTGAAGTTTATGAACTCTTATTGAATTACCATCATTATACATCATAATATTAAAACTAGTATTACAGTGCTTGACTTGATGTAGAAATTTGTGGTTTTTGCTATCGTATTATCACTTGAGTGTCGCAACAATTACATCGATCTGTATCTTAGTCACGAACCGATTGAGGAATAACAGAAAATCAATAAATAAGATATCGAATAAAGAAGTATTAAGGAATGAAAAGCTACTTCTGAAGCATGGCTTATAAACTTGGCGATGCTCCGTTTTACACAAAAATTCAATTTTTTCTAGCAAGTTTCTTTGTTGCATGTTTTTCTAAGTATCTAAGTGTATAAGAATGGTACCAAATCATAAGAGAATACGAATATCATGTATTGATAAAATACTTATATGATGACAAAAACACCGTAACTTTACCTCGTAAGTGGGTTGGAAATTTTGCGTTCGCTTCTCCAAAATATAGACAAAACTAGTTGTTGGCAGAACGCCACGGAAGCGGCGGCGGCACTGCTGATACAAACACAACTCTTGAAAATAACTATGTACGTATCCTACTAGAAATGTACCTTAAAACTCCACGACTTTTTATAATTGTAAAATGATCAATATTCATTGTTAATGCGATGATGAGTACCGATTGAAGCAAAATGTAGAGTTACTTTTTCTTGCTTTTAAATATATTGTAATTTATCATTATACTGTTTGATATGTTTTATGTAACACATTAATATTTGTCGCTTCTTATGAAATCTAAAACTTGAAGGCCTCATGTAACATATGTGTGAGAGCGCGCAACTGAAAAACAGCGCTACTCAGGATCCAGTGTTAGGAAAACTGAGTCGTATCCTATAAACCGATATCAGCTTTAAGTGCTGTTCTTATTTTAATTGTATTTTTATTTGTGTTTATATCTTTATGGGTAGTAGATAAACTAATATTATAAGTAAATACAATGTAGTACGCATGAATATCCTTGCATATATTAATACGCACGGACAAGCTATTTACCATCCCATTTATTTGTACCACATTCTAGACCATTGCACTGTCGACAATTGATGATCGCACATACATTTATTACGTGTATATTATTGCATAATGCGTTTACCCAATCATATCTCTGGCTATTAGCATCATCGGAATGTGCTCATACAGCGGGTTACAGTTTTACGATCCAATTTATGCAAATTTGGCTATGAAACTATTGCTTTATTCATACGTGTATATGTAGATGTGCCGAATGAACACACAATAAATTGAAATACGATGTAATTATTTCTGGGTTTCAAGTAAGGTGCGTTTTTATTTCACCTGTAAAACATTTGAATAATACGTAGAAATCCTGATCTTTTTATTATTTCTATAGCTATTTCTCTGGAAAATTGTAGTTGTCGTACACGACAATAAAGTAAATTTTGATGATAATATGTTTAAGTATTTATAAATAAAACACTACGTGACGAGGAGAATGTATTTCTAAATGTTTTGTTTATTTACATAATTTAAAAAGCTCTCATCGACTAACATCCGTAACGCGGTGCATAGATCTGTTTATTCCTAACAATCACAACTTAGACAATGTGCGATTATTCTGCACGATGAATGCTCACGTCCCTTAACTTTGTAAAATGCACTTGTACGCTAAGCGCCGCACATAATGTCGCGGCGAGAAAGTCACAATGCTCATCGACACGCCTTCGTTGGCGACAGTTGACCTACAATTTGCGTCATTTAGGTCCCCACGATATATTCGCATCACTGAACGGCTAATGTGCACTCGACAGTTGGTCCAAAACACGTATATAACTACTGCAGTTCTATTAACACTTCCTAGTCCAAACTCCTACAAAGCCCTTACAATCTGTGATTGTTTCATGGCACCTAGAAAACATTGAGTACCTACATTAATAATGGAACTGAAACAGTAATAGTTTAATAAGATACACGTGGACTGCAAATGTTCACTCGAATCAAGTTGAATCGAACAAGTATCATTATCATCATCATGGAATACCTATGTACTTACCAATATGCTGAAAACATTCCTACCATTAATAGCTGTAACATACCTATGTATGTATAAGCGTTTTAAATCTAACTTGCTAAATTTTATATAATAAAAACGAGTATCATGCATTAAATCCACTAATAAGATGGCCTTTAGGCCTGCCTCATTAACTCCAGACTGTGCGTTAGCCTACAACGGCCTTTAACGAGCTGCGTTTTGCGCGGATGTTTTTTTAGCTACATTTCAAAGTATATACGCTCAGTACATTTGTATTCGCATCATCCAAGAACTCATATGTTTATACCAGACAGAAAACATTTCTAATGTATGTTACAAACAGGAATACGTGTAAGTGATCCTGCTGGCGAAACACGCCGTAACCGACTCATAAAAGTTCTACCGTGACTACGTAGCGAATGCGAGTTTACTGGAGCTCGTAACAAAAGCTTTATCTTAGGAAAGTTGCATGTTTCTTGTTATGTGTTAACTATGGAAATATACCTCGTAAGTAGTGGAAGTAGATACATTTGAAGTACGATAAGATATCATTATATCATACCTCGTATATGTATGTTGTATATTGTTTGTGTGTATGTTGTAAGTTATTGGCGTGATTCGTGTTATATACAATGAATGTTTTATCCTAATAGGTATGTGGTGCTTGTGATGTGTTCTCATCTTCTCATTGTGCAGGAATAATTTGTAATAGTTTAATTTAATTTAAATTAATTTTGGTACAATTCATTTTTGTATAACAACAGAAATTATTAGAATCTCTGCAATTGTGTTTTTGTGTATTTTCAGAAACTTATTTAACTAAACCTATTCATCTTAAAACGCTGCACTGTTGCCCACATAATGCACTGTATACTTTTAAAACCAAGCTTGTGAATATATAGATAATAACATTTACAAAAGAATGATGAAGTTTTCACTTAACATAGGTAATATGTATGTACCATCTTGTGTCATTTAGCGACTGCAGTTTTCTCTTATACATAGATTTGAGAGTAAATACCTACACCAAAATCGTTCAGGCTGAAATACAACAATATAAACAGCAATAGAATTAGATTATTCTCAAAAAATGTTTCATTTCAGTATTGCTTATTAGAATTATTATTTTCTTCCAATGAATAGCGCCGTCTGCACCCCAGTGTACATACGAGTATGCCTCATTACCGGGCTCGATACCGCTCATTAACGTAAGACGAAGTTTCACGCCGCAACTTGGATGTGCTTTAACGGTTTCTTAAAACTTAAACCGCAATTAGTGGCCGTATTTTTTACGCAGAAAATGTTCCACACTTCAAAGGTATGATATTAACAGTATTTTTTCATGAGTACAACGTCCTGCGATCATGTTTACTTTTTCCATGCGTAAGCCGTGTAACCTGTTTCAAATGTCTCTCGTTAAATAAATTTCACAAAATTAAGTGGGGTAAAACATTCAAAGACATCTGACAAGTCTCAGCTAAAAATATATAATATTTCATATGAAGCTTTCGAGGAAAACACGACCCCAATACATATTAGCATACTTTCGGAGGCAAACGGAGTATTGAAACAATGCCGTTTTTATAATTCTGGGATCGTACGCATAAGCCAATGTTTCTCCCGATTTTACATTTTATTTATGGATGTAATTTTTTTCAAATCGCCTCAGGTTTCCTTCTACATCATATATAGCTTAAGACTTTATTATGATTCGAATAACGTAATACGGTATGGTAATGTTTATCAAACAAATGTCTCATATGAAATATACAATGTAAGATAGTACTATTGAGAATATAAAGAAGCTTAAACGATTTTCTGGTAAACTCAAAAGCCTACTCATAAAGATGTTACTTTCTGACTGTCTGACAGTATTATATGGCTGCACTCGCGTCCGCTGAAGCAATAACAACATTTTACACATATTGTGAGGCGACTTTGTTACATTATTCAGAACACAGCCGAGCGTCCAAGTAATTTCATGCGGAGGGCGTACCAACGACCCTCGCCTGCACTCCACCGTCCTTCGCGAACAAAGGAATGAATACATACACAGGTGCTTGCGTAGCGCTTTCTACCTTTTTATACCTTCCTCGAAAACGGCATTTGTAACCTCTCTCAGTCTCTCATAGCGTATAAGACGGACTAAAAGCCTCAAGGCGTTCAACTCGTACATCTCAAGCCTAATTTTGTTCATTCCAATATACGGTTTTACTTCTCATGTTTAAATTTACACCAAACGTAGTATTGCAAATGGATGTAACAATTTTATGTTGGATATACGTATTTTTGATATAATTATGTCGGCCTTCTTTTAAGAGAATACAAAAATATGTGACCAAGAAATTGAGAATTGAAATAGGTATTATTCGTATAAAGCTAGAGATTTGTGAAAACAATCATAACGTTTGGAAATGCTAATTTGGAACTAGTACAAAATGCCAGAGTTAATTTTGAAGAATGCGAGAACATATTAAAAACTCTGACACTCCGGGTATAAAGGCTGTATAATTAAAAAGGGTTGAGCGTCGCATTAATCTTGAGGCCAGAGAGAATGGGAGCGTCATTAAACGAAAGCCGACGTTCAGCGATTCGTCGTCCATCACTCCCAATAATCATCCGCGCTCGGCACTAAACCTACTTCTCAACTTGTGTCGTTATACAATGGCCGTTTATCAGCTGCCAAAGAAGTTCTACATTAAGGTTATTGTGTTAGGTACCTATTAAAGTTAATGACATCAATGGAACAGCAACAATTACATTTGCATAAAGAATCTATTAATTTATCTTCATGACATATTTGTTAGGTCCTAACATAATATTAATATTAAGTATAAATAAAATTATTCAGATTGAAACCAAAATTCGAGAATTTTTTGAAATAACCATATTTATTTATGATTGTGTAACCATCAACAGACTGAAATTTATCAGCGTACATATAACAATCATTTGATGAAATATCGCAGAACCTCTTTGCTGCAAACCAAATAATTTCACCTCACCGTACGTTTTTTTTAAAACAACCCAACCGCGAATTGTACTATTAACTTAAGCACAAGCCTTACATTTACATATATGTATGTAACTCCTGATATTGTAATGGAGTATATTGAAAGTTGTATATAAACCAAGAATTTTGCCCCTTTGCAGTATCACAACCTATCCAAACTATGACAAACGAAATTTATATCGGATTTCCAATTCAAATACACATTAGACTTGGAAATTGGAACGCTATTCGGGACAGAAATCGTGAAGAGGCACTTCTAACTGTGAGTGAATTTAAGCCGTCTTGAGCGTGAATACGTGAGATTAATCGCAAGGATAACCGTAAGCCATATCTGCGAGCCTGCGAGGCGTCCCGGGGGCACGGCCTTGTCCTACTGGCGGTCGTCTATATTTAGCCCACCGCCCTCGGCCCCCGCCCGCCCCGTCTCCCGTCAATGGTGCTATTTAAAGCTTTACTGCTACTGGAAGTAACCAACATTGATACATGTCTCGCTAAACGTAAGGTATTTATTTAAAATTTAAATTGAACTGAAATTATGTCTATCTAAAATTAATTAAAACAACATTTTTTTAAAGAAAACAATTCTAAGTTAATCACATTTAATGTTTTAGTGTATATACATTTGATTACTTAAGTGAAATTATATTCTCTAACATACCGTCATATAGCAAAATAATTGAGAAGTTATTGGGAGAAACATCTCAGCAGTATTGCATCTCATCAGAAATAATTTTATGCTCCAAAGATCCAAATACACGTACATATATGCATATTTAAGCAAAATCATAAATAATTAGGTATCCATATACCATTATTTACGATGTACTAGAGGCAGGATGAATTAAATGAGCTTCTTTTTAAAGTACTTACACTTTCCTCGTGTCGTGTAAGTATCCTTCGAGTTGCGGGCCCCTACCCTCCTATGTACGAGTACAATCAACGAGCCCGCACATGAGAATGTTTATTCTTTCCAGTTATATTCCTGAAACAATGGCCACTACGGATCTCCATTTCTGGCGCGGCCTATTCATGCGCGTTACGAGTATGGCTTGAGCAAACTCTATTATACTTGTTACAACCCCTTTAGTGTGAATATGGATGTAACGTGACAAAAATGTTCTTTTTTTTATTCATTCGTCTTTGTAGAAATAAATCACCAAAACACAAGTAACTTTACAAATATAACGAGTTCATATATTTTCTATTATGTAATCATTTATATTTAAAATTAACACTGCATAGGGAGGCGGGCAGGCTTCGTTGTCTTAACCATCTAGACCTACTTAGCGCGAACATAATACAATAATTAATTTGTTTTCTTAGCGCTAATTAAAGCCTGGCTCCGGCGTTTCTACTTTGAATTTTAAAGGTCTCAGAGAAATCGTATTATGCACTTAAAAATCTTTTAGTTCGTAAATTGTATTTTTTCTCTTAAAACGAGACTGAAATCACATAATTAATGAGGTAGGTACCTACGTAATGTTTTGGCGATCTGTTTAGGAAAGTATTCACTTTGTCGGTCTACAATGCATTGTACCAGATTCGTTTTCTGACCGGACAGAGGCACGCAAGACAGATTTGGTCTACGTTTATTATAACAAATGTGTGATCGTGTCAATATGTATCCATAGCATCTTCGACACGGAACCCTAGTGTGTGTGTGTGGATGTAACGCGTTATTTGTTATTAATTTGTTCCAGAAGATATCTGCTTGCGTCCCAACTGTTACACCGCTAGAAGAATTATTTATTAACGTAAAGGAATGCGAGATATGTTAGAATACACTTGTCACTTACATGTTTAAGAGGATACTTTCGGTTATGTGTTTCTAAAGACTTATTTAAATATAAATATATCATTATTATAGTAAGTAGAAAGTACTCAGTGCCAAGTAACCCTATCCCTCCAAACCTTCTACATTTATAAATATATCACTAGCAGTGCGACTGAGCCTCGCTGGGATGATAATATTTCTAACCCAACCTAAACGATTTTTTTTATACACATAAATCTGTTCCCTTCCGAATGGCTGTAACGATACCTCAAGTTTTGGACAAGAAGGTTTAAAATAATAATAATAATAATAATAATAATAATATCTTAGGACAATTCCACACACGGCTATCTGATTCCAAATTAGGCAA
>DWQT01005652.1:0-10139 GCA_018244895.1 Myscelus amystis hages | reverse complement strand
AATAAAGTTAAGTTATAGTTTTGGAACAATATTTAAATACACAAAACCGTCTGTTCGGTACCCAATATTGCACATTTATATATCAAAATGTTTAATATACCGGAGGTTTACAATGGTTTACAATGTTTGTAAGAAAGATGCTTTCAGTGTAGAGATGTTTGACACTCAGCGCTTTCTGCCTACCCCGTTAGGGACCTGGGGTCATGGCATAATTATAACTACAATTAAAAATTTGCAGCATCGGAAAAGACTAAATCTGGTTTTTTTCTGGTAATTTGGTAAAATCTCCAATTTGGTAATCTGGTAAAATTCCATAAGTACTTGAATATAAATATATATCAACTATCTGCCTTCGTCACATTACTGTTTAACGGTTACCTACGTATATATTCGACACGGAAGGATGAACAAACAAGTGGAAACATGTTCAACATAAAGATAGATGCGTCACAGCGAGTATTGCAGCAGTTACGTCAACGAGGCATCTTATTTATCTTATTATAAAAGGTACATTAACAAATTGAATCACTGAAATCATTTACAGTCGCACTGTTGGACGCTGTTAGCGACATTGTCTTATTAACAGAAACTTTAGTAGCCACCGGTGGGTAGTAGGGTTCGATTTCCACCCAAGATATATGTCGACGGCGATCGGATAGTTAAACATACTATATAATACTTATATAGATATTTAAGGACACAGATATTTGGCACTCGGTGCGCCCTGCCTACCCCGTTACAGACCCGGCGTGATGATTATGTACATATGATGTATGTATGTATGTATATTTTCATTGCACTCAGACACAGAAGAAACCAATGTTCGCATCACACAAATGTTTGGGAATTGAACCTACAAACGACCTTCCGTTTATAAAGTCACTGTCTCTTAAGGCCGGTTCAGACTACGACACTATACACCGTACACTCAGTGTATACATCGAACGTCTCAGTGTGAACACGAGTGTCTGTAATTGGTAAATTTATTGTGACACAATATTTAGTTGCGCATCAACCGCTGTGTGAACACGTTGCGTTCAAGTGTCTAGTGTAGTTGACAAGTTTCAGTCACGTTTGACATTTTCATATACACTGTGTCGCATTTTAATGCATAAAATGAGTTTTATGTGGAAAATTCCATATAAGTGTAAACAGTATAGACATTGTCTGACATTTATGTCAGAATTTCTGTCGTAGTCTGAACGTACCATTAGGTGGAATCTGTATAACTTAGCTTATCAATAAAACCATATAATCTTTGTGCACTTGCAAAATAAATCTCAAATGTATCTCATAATGTGTTTCATTTACTTAACATTATTTGCCATATCATTTTAAAATTCCTTGCTGCCGTTTCTGTGTTGTGGTTGGAGCAAGTTAATATGTAGAAATCTCGAATTGCAAATTTTAGCTCGCATTCTTAATTCTGATTCTGAAATAACCCGCAGCGCGCTAGGCCATCATCCAACCATACACTGTTTACCTAAAAGGTTTTGGCGTGAGCCCTCATAACTGTCATTCTACTTAAAGGGTATCTATTTAATTTGCAATAAAGGTTACAAGAACACAAGCAAATATAAAACTGAAAATTGTGTAATTTTACTCTGAACATCTTAATAAACATGTGGTAGCAATAATATATGACATCTCCACAACTAAGAAAAAAGGAAAGAGGTCCCATAAGAAGCTAAATGGTCACTGCTGAATACCTAAACCAAGTAAAACTCATTTTGAGGGGATAGTTTTCTTTATGTCACAACATCCTTCAACTAACATTACTTCCTTAGTTCATCTGATGATATTCCATATTTCTTTTTCAAAGTGTCCAATTCTTCTTGCTTCTTCTCAATATCCATACCCTTGAATGCCTTATTAGATCTATAATAAAGAACAACTAAATATCTGTTGCAAACATTGAATCCAGACAAATGATCACATGCATTTTTTGCATCAAATATGTCTTCATATACAACAAAGGCTGTTCCTCTTGTTTCTGGTGTGTTGCCTCTGAAAGTATAAAATATATTAAATACTAGCTGTGCTCCATCGTGTCACCAGGATAAATCTGGATTCCATGGGAATTTCGAAACAAAAAAGCTATGTGTTGCCCTTTATCTTCCCGCTAAGATCCCATTACAATCGGTTCAGCCGTTCCAGAGATTAGCCCGCACAAACAGAAACACAGGCAATAATGTTAAAAACTTCAAATTTATTTAAATTTATGTATACAAGACATATTATGTATCATTTAATTCACACTTATTTATTTCATTTTTACCTATAGTGTTTATCTGTTAGTTGGATGTACAGAATGTAGAAATACTTAAAATGAATACCATCCGTATCGAATACTGTTTTAAAATTATAAAATGTAACTAACTGTCATTACATAGTTGATTACTATTTATGAAGAAATTAAGCATTTTAAAATGTTTAGTGAACTTACACACGAATTTGACGAATGGCACCATATTTTCCAAAAATGTCATACATTTCTTCTGCTGAGATTTTATATGGCAAATTCCGAATGTACAATATTCTGTTTACCTCTGGTGGCAAGCGCACCTGTAATAAATTATGTTAGATACATGGATTGCACATTAAAATTTATATCAATTCCTGATATTTAGTGAAGCAAAAACAACTGGAAATTGACTTCGATAAGCAACAAAGTTGTCAAATTGTTATTCTGTGAAACGAAAACCGAATTGAAGTTTACGTCAGGAATGCCGACATGTTATAACGGATAAATGCCACTTAACAGGCAAGGCAGTTGATGAATATATCAAAAAATAAGGAAAGGGTCTTGAGATTATTATTATTGTATTAGAAATAACAAAGGATGGGATAGGGATGAATTGATTGCGTTGGTTTCATTTTGCGACCAGCACTCTTAGAAAGTGGAAAACTTCGACATACAAAGCAGTTCACAATAAGAATGTATTACTTACATTTGCTCGTCTTTGAAGCGCTAATGCCATTATGCTGGATAAGATGTAGCCTATTTAGTGCTTGAAGTTTGTGTAGCTTAATACGTTTGTATTAGTACCTACATATAAAACAGGAAGGATTACTACAATAATCATCCAAAATAAGCTCTAGCAGAATTCTATTCAGCATTTACTTTTCTAGAATTCCAATGTCTAAATAGATATATTTTTGTCTAATTGCGGCGTCTATATAGTGTTTTACTTTACTTTACTCCGGTGGCTTGAAATTTTTTATATTATGTCAAAACTGTCAGCTTGTCATTAATGCAATAGTCACAGACTAATAATCATATTATCAATCATCAGCTTACTCATATACTTATGGCTATAGTAAAAAAAATGGAGCGAGGCTACATTACACTCTATAAGACATTTTAGGTTGAAATTATAATTGTATATTTTTTAAGGGAGGATTTTAATTTTTTGGTCGAGTAGATCGGCTTTTCAGTTATTTTTACATTAGGACGAACATCAGAAAATGTCTGGCTATTGGCTATGGCTATTAATAAAACAAACTTCTTTAATATTTCAAACAGAATTTATTGATAAAATTTGATAAATGATGATGGGTTGAAGAGAATGATATTCATGGTTATGTAATGAGGCGAGGAGGTGAATGATAATTAAATAGAGTAATTAATAATCATCAATTTAAGAACAATTATTACAGGAACAGCAAAAACTTATACAATGAAGAAAATGCATTTTTTTATATCTTTATTACTCAAGTGATAGGATTAAAAAAGGAGCCTAAATATGACAATCTAGATAAGTAACCATCTACGTTGTATAAATACTTATTTAAACAAGGAAATTTCAGAGGAGGAAGGGATGTTCGGATAAAATTATAGTTCTCAGACAACACTTCTCTGACAACAGGTCAGAAGGTTTTCTGCAATCATATAAATTTGGAGCAACCAATTGATAGGGTTATCTAAAGGGCCCTTGGGATATTTCAATCGAATATGGGATAAACGGCGACCTATCGTGCGTGACAGGAGCTGGCTCAGCTAGCTTCACATTCATAACTTGCTTACTGTAATGAGATTCGTTCTAAAACTACGTAAGCAAAAAAGGAGGTTTAAAGGTATTTTCTATCAAAGAGAGTATGAGCGTAAAAATTAAAAAGAGGATACTCCCAAGGTTCGGTCAGTGGTAACTCGCTGTTTACTTCAGGTAATCAGACCATCTGGTAGGATGAGAAAGGTACAGTAACGTTTTTAAATCAATTCTATTTAAAATGTTCGCCGGGTTAGCTGGTCTAATATATAAAATTCTCGTGTCGTGATTTTTGTTACTAAGCTCCTCCGAAGTGGCTCGGCTAATTCTCACAGAATTTTGTGTGCATATTGGGTAGGTCTGAAAATCGGTTAAAATCCATTTTTTATATTGAGGGTATAAATATTGAGGGTGGTTCACCGCTAATTGTATTAATTTTTTGAACGAAAATTTTTGTTTTTGTTTATGATTCGGCATTAAAAAAAATGCAACCCTACGTTTTCATCCTTCTACCATACTCCTACCCTTCTAGAACTTTCTACTCTCGGTGGTAAGTACTATATGCCACATCTCTAGCCCCGGCTAAAACATTCTCGAGAGCACGCCTCGGGGGAGCTCACGCACGAGTCGCGGCTGCAGGTGTTACCTATCTATCTACAAGTACGTGATTGACGTAACTACCATCGCTTCGCTCCCTTTGATTCCGGCGAAGAAAGCGACCCGCGTGAAGCGTACCCAAGGCGACAAGAGATGAGGGCGCCGTCCACACTGTCACGCTTACGTCAACTCGTTTTGCCTCCTGCGTGTATACCGGGGTATACAAGTGAACTTCTATACATGAAGGTTAGGTACATAGGTTTTACGAGGTTATTTAAATAATACACTATTTTTTAATAGGCCAGCATGAAATAGTACCAAAGGTACCAAAAATACTACTGCAGGTAACTAAAAAATAAGACAAATTTAAATAGATCACAGAAATTAATTCACAATATTCATTTATCTCCATTACGATTTCTATAAAATCACATCAGTTATTTAACTCATAATTAAAGGCGTGTACCGTCATCGCTAATGGAAGCACGGTAAGTTCTTCCTCTATGCAGTAAAATCACGCTTGCAAATAATAACAGCAGTAATATAGCAGAGACGCCGCACATAGCAAATACACCGCCACGCAGCCGACTTTCACCTGAAATAAGCCGCAATGATATTAAGTTGCAAATGAAGTAAGTTGAAAAATAAAACATGTGGCAATGACAATAAGTCAAACGGTGGCAGTGCTAATTAATAATTAGAGATGAAATATGTTAGCTTTTTTCAAGTTCCTTGTAAATAACATAAACGTAAATAAGAAGTTTTTGGCCAAATTAGATGCGACTTAATTATCACACGAAATATCGCTGACGCGTACCTAGCCGATCTGCCATCTAGTATTAATTTTACGGTTTAGGAAGAAATGAATACCTACCTTCCTCAGTTTTATAATGTTCCGATTGTTCATTATTGATAATTGAATTAAAAAGCTGTGGCAGATACTGCAACCAAAATTCCATGTCAGTGCTTGTACTACGTAAATTACATCTAGCTTCATCATCCAAACAAATTTCGTGAACGTTAGGATCTTCTATGTTAAATCGGGGCCATTCATTTTGGTTTCCTGGTGACCTAAAATATTATTTTTTTATTATAACAGACTATTCTAAAAGGTTTGCAAATGATTGTCATAAGTTCGATGAGCCACCCGAATTTGACGAAATTCACGAGGTATTTCCGAAATATTGACGATATTCTCTTTTCATTTGTTGAGGCTGGTCTTCTTGCAACTTGTAACATCAAAGCATCTCCAAGTAAAGCAATTAAGTCCGCTCCGTGGACCGCCCCTGCAACATTGAAAATCTGAAGTATATAAGTATACCTTATATATAAGTATACCTATAAGTATACCTACTGCAATATAATTACTTATAGTTAAATTAGCGCTGAGCAATGGCAAGGAAACATTATTGACAATGATTAACGAATGATGTGTTAAGGTAGTAACTACCGGTAAAATTAAAGAGTAGTCCTGTTAAGTCCACGGCACTTGGTTGCGAGTATCGATATACGTAAAGCCGAGAAATCCGACGAGATAATTTTGTCGCTAAAATGGCTTCTCCTGCGCTCCATTTTGCTGCAGATTCCATGCGAGCGACAGATTCAACTGCTTGAATCGTTTCTTGGTTACTAGTTTTAAATAAATTTGAACGCCAATATTCCCAGGAGATTACTTGCGATAGCTGTAACCCAGTAAATTTTCTAAATAACATCTATTACATCATAATAATGAATCAGCTGAATGTTGGCATGTGACATGACTTACCGCCAATAAAATTTCTGAGCGATCAAGTGATAATATTTTTAAAACTTCTGGTATTAATGTTGTAGTTGCATAATCGTAGATAGTCTTTGGGCTTTGTTGCATTAGTTTACTGTATTTTTTTTGACCTACAAAAACATTACTTGTAATTACGCTTTACAACGTAATATTTTAAATATAACAAATAATAACGCTCACTTATAACATTTATAGCTTCCAGGTCGACACTGCCAATGAGTAAATCTAGTTGTACGCTTAAAAATGATGTTGATGAGAGTATTTTTGATATCGACGAAGGTAAGTACTGCTCTGATTCCGGTAAAAAATCATCTGATATTGGTTGTAAGTAATGTAAAAGCATTTTATTCTGAAAGAAAAAAAAGTATTGTGCCAAAATGCTCCAAATTATGTATGCAAATATATGATATTTATTACATATAACTTATGAAAATAAAACGTTTTACCTGTTTAATATTTATAATGTCTGACACGGGCTGAGCTCGCATGCACTGAATAACCTCCCGATCAGATTTACTCGTGCAGCCCAAAAACGTAGCAAGGTCGCGACAAGCTTCCTCCACCTTTGACGAGTTAATGGTAAAAGTCTTGTCCATAACTTCCCAAGTATCTTTTGGCGACATGACAATAGCTCTATGAAATAAACCTACAAAATAAAGATAACGTAAAAGAATGCCCAAAAAGTGTTTTTAGTTTAAATAAGTTTATTTTTTTATTACCGACTGGGCGAGGCGATAATATATGATGTAGCACGCTGTTGGCTCCTGCGGAATGACCTGCGAGTGTGACTGAATTGGGATCGCCTCCGAATGCCGCAATATTTTCTCGGATCCAGACCAACGCAAAATACTGATCGAGTAGGGCAAGGTTGCCGCGACTAGCGATTGATCTTAATGTAAAGAAGGAAAGTGTATGAAGGCGGTAGGCGACTGTTACCACTACGACACCTTCTGCGGCTAGCTCCTGACAAGGCAAATTGATTCCTCCGTGCGACCATGTATCACTATACAATATTACAAGCACGGGTAATAATTTGCCTGCATCCACCCGCTACCTGAAAAAAATTTTGTTTGTATTTTAGAAATAATTTATTATTAAATTAAATAGTTCCATTATCAGACTCACCCTTGTTGTCCAAATGTTAAGAAAAAGACAGTCCTCACTAAAGTTGGAGCCATTATTTCCTGGTTGGAGGCATCGTGGAGGCATTCTATGCGCATAAAAAGTCCGTCTCCACCCGGCATGCCTCTCTGGAGTCTAAAATGGTCAAAACTTAAAATAGCTCTACTGGTGTTTTTTAGGCTTATAAGAGCCGCAACTCTCAGATGGTTGCAGAATAAAAAGTATAGAATATTTATGTGTCTATTATCTAATTACAAACATATTATTATTTAAAATTATAGATAAAACAATGTTATCCGAAATGAAATAATGTCAAAAGCATTTTTAAAAAGCGCTAGGTTACACTTATTCTCAAAATATATATATAGAAAGCACTTTGATGTTTATATAAAAGGTAAAAGTGAGTGATCTTACAGAGAAGCGTAATCTTCCAATTGGTGCCATAGCGTATGGTATTCCGAAAAATATTTCGATAGGAGTTTGAGAATTTTCCGTGTACACTTTAATCTGAAATATTCATAAATAGTTATGATGATAGTTATATTATTATAGCTGAAATATGTGCTTATTTTATTATTTAAATTGCTTACCCCAACTATGCGGCCTTGCGGTAAATTGACAATAGGGTCTTGTGTGAATATATAGGACAACAAGGAGAGCCCCAAAACAGTCCAAAAAATCATTTTGAGTTATCTTAGGGGCGAATGGCTTTATAAAGTGCAAAATCTTCAATATACATTTGATTCAGATTTTTCATCACCGTTGTAAAAAAAACGTTAGATGCGCATGCGACAAAACTGATGTATGGTCATTGTCAGGACATGGTATGGGTATTCGACACAATACAAATTAGATTGGACAATGATTACGCTCCGGCCCGTGACGAGAGCAGCGGAACGTTTCATATCATTGTTCTAAATCCACAAATATTATAATGAGCACACACGTTCATGCTCCATGTTGAAATCGTGCAATATATGTATGAATATTTCATGTTAGGATATTAATATTCACACCTCATTTATAATTAGGTAACAATTTTTTTCTCTCATTCATTTTGCGACCCATGCCTCGGTAAAAAGGTGGACATTGTAGGTACTAATTACTATTGCTACTCTAGGTACTCTTGAAAAAAAATTTGAATTTAGAGTAACAATTCCACCTCCAACATTATATTCATACTAGAAGTAAAAACTTTGGACCCCTTTTTACAAAAATTGCGCGGACGGAGGGGTATGAAATTTGGCACACTTAGGTATAGTTTATATACGAGTATAGGAGAGGTGCAGAACTCTAATAGTTTTCTATAACAATTGTTATAAAGTACATTAAATCAATAAAAAAGCATTACACACTGTTACATCCATCCAGACTTGTATTGCACTTATATCTGTTTTGTCATTTTTTGATCATTCATTCTTTCAACACGTTCGAACACATCGAGCCACATAATCGATGTAACGATTTCATCTGAACAATTATTGAGGTTATATAGTCATTAAAGATGAAAAATGAAAAACGTGTTTTGTTATGCAATATTTATGACATAAAACTTGACTAATTTCGCCACAACAAAACGAAGCATTGAGATTGGAATTTAAAGACAATTACGGTTTATACTACACTTTCATATTAAAGGCAACTTCAAGTTTCTTCATTAAAGTTTTGTAATAATAATGAATCGGCTGGTTGTTTGCGAGTCCTATTGTGGCTAACATGAGACCATAGCCGAGAAGTATAGAAAATAACTTGTGTCTGGAAAGCCAGTGCCATATTCCACCAGCTGAAAGAATTGTAGCAAATTAGTGCACAGAAAAATATTTCTCATTACCATGTCGATGTAGAGATTAAACAAAAGCACGTTAGTTTACAACATAGTAGACATGACACCTTAAACCAAGGGAACTGCCTAATATGTACATTCGAGCAGAGTGTTATTCTTCTGCAATCCAAAAAACTTTACGTACCTACATAATGAAACACAATCATTTTACTATAAGTACTTACTTAAAAAAGAAAATGTTCTATAATTGACATTAAGGCTATTTTCGTGTTATTGTTCATAACTGAGAATAAAATTAAAAAAATCTAATGATTTGGTAAAATCAGAGCGAATTTAAAGCACGTATTTTTGTTTTATTTACGTAAGTACGCATTTCAGGAAAGCCGGTATCGACAGTCGGGCTATACAGAGAAGAAAATAAAATATTTCTATTTAATATAAAACATACAAGTACTTATGTATAAGAGCCAGCAAATTCGAGATTATTTATGAAAATATTTCGACTCCAGTTGTGTGTTTCACGATCACGACAGAATTATGTTTTTAATTTAGTTTAACAGCTGGTTTCTCTCTTACATTCTTAGGTTTTTCTTATTACTTATTTTATATATGTGCTTATATAAATACCAGCTTTTGCCCGAGCTTCTCGCAGGTTAAATTCCGAGTACCTATGTGGTCTTTTCCTATTGTACTTCATCTAGTGTTTCGGTACGTCATGCATGTCAAATAATAATAATATAATAATAATAATATCTTAGGACAATTCCACACACGGCTATCTGATTCCAAAGTAGGCAACTTAATGCCTGTGTTATGGTAACCAGACAGCTGATAAACATACATATATACATATTATATAATACTTATA
>DWQT01005651.1:0-10139 GCA_018244895.1 Myscelus amystis hages | reverse complement strand
GGTATTTTATTATATATTTTGGGTCCCATGCAACATACACTACGTTGATAAGTTTTTGTATTTGAACGTACTGCGCATAGTCTATCTTTGTTTCGTTTCGAGTTTAGAGTCAAATAATTTGCATAACCATGGTGGTGATTTCATAAACGTATAGCGAAGGGAGGGTAAGTAGTTTTAAATTTTGAAAATGTTTTTTACACGTATCCGTTTGTCTAAGTTTCTATAAGTTCGTATAATATCTTCTGAGGTGTGTGAAGTCGACCAATCCGCATTTGGCGCGGTGGACTATGGTCTAAATCCCTTTCCCTATGAGAGGCGACCCGGTCCAGCAGTGGACCATTATAAAGTAATAAAAAAATCTCTGTGATTTCAAACTAACGGCATTTTCTCAAGTCTCAATACGATACTGTTTTTAGTGTTTGTTCGGGTAAATCTCAAGAACGGCTGCACTGGGAAACAGAGGAGGTTATAGGGCACTATGATTCGAATTGATTTAACATCGGTAGTAGCAAATGTAACATAATTGCAATTTAATCCCTAAAAAATAATTATTTACATGAATACATAATATTTTGAGTCGGTACTAGTGTTATTGTGAGTGGAAATTATTTTTGTACTTTCCTCCGAGGCTACACCTTTGTTTTACTGTCGCTATTGTTGAGTGAGTCTGATCTGAACTAGGGAATGGAGTGGTATTAATATATATTCCTATTTGTCACTTTTAGTCACCCTCAATTATCTATACATGTTGGATTGGATGTACATATAAATTCAATGGGATGGGAAAGATTGTTTGATTCCATGCGATATTTTAACGATATTGGTATTATAGCGAGGTAATGACAGTAACTGTCAAAATCGAAATGAAATGCTTTCATATTATCGGACGCAACTAGGATTTTGAATCGAAATGAAACCACATAACATAAGTTTTACGATACATACAACTGTGTCCTTAGGGTATACAGAGACGACGCATTTCCTCCACCCACAGTTCCAAACTTCTTCAGACTCTTTCACTTTCAGCGATATATGGTTGTCAAATAAAAATATCCTTTAACTTATCCTTCAGAAAAAAGGAATGCGATTATATTCACATACAAATGTTCATGAGTTCGAACATAAATGTAGATCACCCAGGCCAAAATAAGATAAATAGATAGTTAATTTAACATATGCATTAAATGCAGTAATGCATGACAATACGGTCTTCAATAACTAATTACATTGAACATAATGTCCATGGGGCCGTTGCACGACCTCTCCTATCAATATTATACGACAAACTATGACGACATGCTTTGACATATCACGCTAGGGCTTAATAAATATTGTAGCGTACGATTCGCCGGTGTAGCGGGGTGCCTTCGATAGAGAAATGAAGTTATAGCCGGAATCCAATAATAATTTGAAGAAAAGTAGATAGTAGCACACATTCTTGAAGATGATTCGAATCGTGTTTCTTTTTAATGACTTAATACTCGTACAAAGCTCTTAAAGGGGGGGTGAAGCGCAGAGCGAAATACAAGTATCGTCTGTTGTACGAAGTAAATCAGAACTTACTACTCTAATGACATTTAATATTGCTTTTATGCTAAGTGCATTACGAAAATAATACGCTAAGTTTTGGTGTAAATTTAAACTCATATGACGCTTGTAACGTTTTGTTTGAATCGAAAGGATCGATAAAAACAATTCGAATAAAATTATCGCCTCCCATACAATTGATGCGTTGCAACTGTTTCCTGTCGCTGGCCCGTACTCAGTGTGAATTATTGATTCGCGAGTTTCTGTAGTGTCATTATATCTGACTTTTCACGTGTGAACCTCTTCATTCGTCCGTTATTCTATAAAATTGTCTAAATTATTCAGGGCCGGCGGGTTCTTAATAGTATAGTATAACTTCGACTGTCTTTCACCTCAAACTTTGTTTGTAAATCCAGTAATTTCGAAGGAGTTCTAAGATTTTTTTTTTAGTTTTTAGTTTAGAAAGTCACTATTCAAGTCGCAGTTAAAGCCTTACTAAGCTTTGTTTATGGGTCAAGAGGGATGTACATAATACATATTCTTTCTTGTTCTTCAAAAACGAGTAAAAATTTGTACATCAATGGAATTGACCAACGAAATACTAAAACGTTTTATATGTTGACGCCTAGCGTACGCACGAGCCATAATAAACAAACGTTTGAGATGTTATCATTAACATCGGTCGCTACCTCGATAACACATAATGTGTGTACAGTCGTTCACGCAGCGTGCACAGTGCTTACGTACTATTCACACGGGGGACAGTCCTAACTTGCTTCGCGTTCATATAGGTACAGAATTTGATCGCTGCCTTTATCGACGGCTGGTCACATTAGCGATGGCCTCGCTTAACGTCCTCGATGGGACATCGGCATACGCCCACCTAACAATGCATTATTTATTTCATCGGTAGCGGAACAGTACAGCTATTACTTAGGTACACTTACATTAGAAACAAGCGGAACTAGAATAGGGTAAAACTTTCTACTTCAATTCTAGTTTCATATTTGATTACCGGGTGCACATTTCCCAGGATATTAATACTGTTACTTATAAACATGTACGTGTATTAAATCGTACTGCAAAATGTATACCCATCTATATCTATACTAATATATAAAGCCGAAGAGTTTGTTTGATTGTTTGAACGCGCTAATTTCAGGTATTGGTCCGATTTGAAAAAATCTTTCAGTGTTAGATAGCTCATTTATCGAGGAAGGCTATAGGTTATACTAGCTTTAGCGCGCGGCTTCGCACGCGTTCTATTTAGAATTTCATAATGGCAAAAAGTAAAAATGTCGTATATGAATTTAGATATTCCAAGGATAGCAGGAAATTTCACGGTTTATGGAAAGGGGAATAGTTTTACTCCAAATTAAAAGCGCGCGAAGCCGCGGGCTAAAGCTAGTGGAATATATAATTTAAAACAGAGTTGGTGTGTTTTCGGAGGTTGTAATTAATTTTTCCCTATCCTCGGATGCTATTGTACGGCGGGAAAGGTACTCATTTCGTATATAAACAAGAGGATATGTGAACGGAGTCTCAAGCTTCCCACGGTTCGTCGATTTATAGTATTCAAAAAGTCTGCACGTCTTTAAAAACTCGATATTATTCTTCTCTCGCATTTCGACTTTTACTGTACGCGAAATGTATTTGAAAACTTACACATTTCCGTTACCCCAATGGAGGTGTAAGGTTAGCAAGAGGTGAGATGTTCCTGTACTAACATCTCTGTGGCTGTATTTTTTTCATTCCGTTTATTTTTACGTTCGTCAAGCATCTTGGCTATCACAACATGTTTTACTTTAAAAATATATTTAACTTTGACTTACATATATCATTTTCTCATTAAATTCTCTGTATCCGCCTGACTTAAATCCTTCCAGTGTTATTTCTCTCGTGTTGTTATTGCATTGTTGGTATTGGTTTAATATGTATAGTGTCTCGAAGGACCATGATAAGTGTATTGCCGAACCGAAACTAAAGACGCAGCTTGCGCGGTCGCGAGAAATTGGACCAAAAATGTAACATTAAAAAGCGCATTGAAACGCACAATGCTCGTCGTAAAGTCAGTTTGGCGTGCAGCGGGCGGAATGTAAACATTGCATATTGCGCTCATTGGCGTGTTTATTATTAGAAGCACCCGTTTGGGACGGATGTCGGGTCGGAATGGGCAATTAACATTTTACGTTTTTTTACTTACACGCTTCGATAGTTAGTACATCGAGAAAATTATCCGATAAAGTTGCGCTTATAATGGTTCGAAACCTTAGAGCACTGTTTAACGCTAAGCGCTTCAAGAACATTATCCGAGTGCAAGTTAATAACGTCATCCCTGCACTGGGGTAAGCTAAGGTAAGCTTCAACAACATACGAACACGTTTTGATATGCTACGAAATGATTCAGTGTCATAGGTAAAGTTTACCGAACACTATGCGCGATCGGGAGTTCAATAAAAATATTGATATATGTACATAAAAAAAATCTGGTGATTGTTAAAATTACGCGTGAGTACCAACTCGTAACTTCCAGTCGACGAGAACGATATGTGCCCTGTGTATATGAAAAACAAAGACAGAACACTGATTTACACAATTAATACCGCTATGTAAATAATTTTTACATAAACGCATAAATCAATTCGTATTTTAAAACTAACGGTGTATAAATAACAATCGAGGCAAGAGTATTGTTTTCACAGCTATTTAAGTTAATAGTATATATTAAAGGTATATTAAAGTTGTACCGCGCAAAACGTGTCGAAACTGATGCATTCAGCTGTCCTATCCACGACTAACTATTGAAGAGTAGCATGAAGGATCGAACTCTGAAAGAACCAGTATTATTTACCCAGCAGTTATCCCATTAATATTGTATGAAATATAATTTTATCATTGCAACACTAGCCAAATTGGCGGTTGCCACAGACAAACAGTTCATCGAAAATAAGAGTCAACAGTGAGATGTCCTTAAGTTTATTTTTCAGTACATTTTGTTGGTTTTCTGACATCTACGGCTATAAAACTAAGTGTTATGGTTATGCTATAATCTTATGGATATATTAAACCTTTTAGAGTACATTTATTCTGCAATAAAAATTTTAATAAAATAATATTTGAGCTTATGTTTCTTGGAAGAAAAATTATGAACGAACCAGGAAAACACTGGAATTGGCGCAATACAGTGCACTAGCATCAACCTTACAAACACACACATTCGCAGTCCAGCACTCAAATTGGACGTCCGAGATTAAGACTGGACTAAACTTGGTTAGCAATAGAATTCACTGAGTCTATCACTGAACCACACGCGTGCGAAGTTAACTAATCCTTTCAATTTCGTAAGAATTACGAGCGTGTCGCTTTACTGAAATATATTTCATGAATATACAGTCCTTAAAACGCTCTGACTCCAAGTGCCGTGTCAACTGTAGGTACTTAGCCATAAACTGTACGTTTCTGTCCTTGCTAAATACAGCTTACGTAAGAATCTCAGCTGAATTAACTAAGATTTCTCACTCGTTGCCTTTTAGCTATTTTCATACTATTCATTTAATCAACGTTCGTTTTTAACTGTTCTTAGATATCCCAAAATTGATTGAAGAATCTTATAATGTTCATGATTCATCCGTAGCAATTTAACTAAAATTATTTTGCTTGTTATTAATAATTTTCTGCTTGGAAAATGCAAACAAGAATAGTCACATCACTGCGTCTGAAAGCATGTCGAATAAAAACTCTTTATTTGTTCGGACGAGCACAAGAACTAAAAAAAACTTTGACCAAAATCTAGTTAGATAGAGAAGAAATTAGAGACTCGAATGCGGATGACGAAGCAAAAGAAAAAAGTCTTATCCAACCTCCCCATTGGATTGTAAAAAAAGGACACATCCAGCCCTTGTCGTCGAAAGTGACCAACTGGTAAATCGTTGAATTTTGTACCCGCAGCGTGCCGTCGTCCATAAATAGATAATTGGCTGGAAGGGTAGACGAATGCAACGTCGTAATTACATTCTGCCAGCTATATGTCCCCGTGCATTAATGAGAGATGTCTCCCGCAGCCCGTCGCTTACGGCGCCTCGCGCGCGCCTTAAATTCTTAACACATTTAAAGCGTTGTACATCGTGAGGAAATTGTTCGATGAGATTATTCCCTTCCTATCACTGTACAGATGTAACCGACTGATATAGACCGGTAACATCTAACGCTACTAATATTAATACTAACTGGGACAA
This sequence comes from Myscelus amystis hages, assembly GCA_018244895.1. Taxonomy (NCBI): domain Eukaryota; kingdom Metazoa; phylum Arthropoda; class Insecta; order Lepidoptera; family Hesperiidae; genus Myscelus; species Myscelus amystis. The sequence continues at coordinate 4,377 of DWQT01005651.1, read as the reverse complement.
TACCACGCACGTCTGAACCCAATCTGAGTAATTAAACGTATTACGGCAATCGGACATATATAATCAATACACTGTTACTATTATATTACATAATATGTCTGTAACATCTAAATACAGAATCGGTGCATTTATCGAACATACATTTGTCCTGAACGGAAACGAACCCACAACCGAAATCAACCACTAATTCAAGGGACCGGTCATAATAAGAGTCCTATTTCTCCTGTTTGAGCTGGATTGCAGATGTCCACAGCAGTGGCTATTTGTGACCGCTGCCTGCTCAGTTGTAAGTAAACTCAGAGGTGCGTTCCAGGATTCAAATCCACACGGGCCCCAGATTGACATTCAACCCACTACACAATCACTGTGCTATATTCATAACAAATATGTCAAAATATTTTGTGAAATATATGAAAACATTTTCAATATTCACAATATCTACAATTATTTACAAACCGGCTCGGCAAATCGTTTTGTTGAAGGGATTATTAAAAAATACCTCATTGTTGAATTTCGGCACATATGAAATTCATTTTCCATTTTTCCGTCTATTTATGGAGATTGTAATAATGAATGACGGTTATTATTTTTCTTAGGGTGTTTTAAAAAGGCAGGTGGTACTGGCTGGATTAGAAAACGGGCAAATATCCAGCATTGGGATTTGTTGCTGCGTTGCAGCAGACTTTCCACAGGACCCACGCCAGGCACGATCTAAGTGTTGCAGCCAATTGTAAAAAATAATCATCAAATAAAACTGAACGATTGTAATTTTTCCAACCGAAACCGAAATTGTTTTTATTTTGTGCGTATTTTCATAGTTTTTGCGTTTGACTATGAGCTCACCCGAGACACGCGCTTGGTTCGATAGTGCCTGTTAATTCTCGTTTTGAAATGTAACATGTTACAACATGTCATATATTCAACATATTATAACATGTTTCGGGAAAAATTGCGACCGCAAGGCAGTCCAGCTGTCCACAAGAAACATGTGACGACACTAATAATGACAGGTACGTGTATTCAGCGACATTCGATTCGAACGCTCCAGGCTTTTAACGCAGACATGTTCAAGGAATCGACATATAGATTATTTTCTGGTTCGTTTATTTATTACTTAGTATTACACGATGGGTTGTGAGTTCGATTTCCGTCTACGGCTAACATTTATGTGTCGCCAAATTGTTCACTTTCTTTTGGTGTCCATCGATTATCCCTTCCATGTATTTCGGTAGCTTTTAAAGTTTTAATGATCTTTAGGGTTGTCAATAGAAATATTTTATAATATCAGTTTCATGCTTAAATATTGTATTAGTATAAACAGTTTTATAGGGAAACGGAACATTTGTAGGGGAACAGAAGGGACAGAAGAACAGAAGAGAAGGAACAGAAGAAGGAACAGTTTTATAGGGGAACAGAACAGAACAGGGAAACATTTATATGTTCACAATGTTTCGTACGAATTATCGCTATATATGACATAATTGAAGCATTAGAAAAACTGCGTACGCGTCACCTGATGACGTCATCCTGCTTGTTGAAGACGAGGCAATGAGCCGTACCGCCCGTGAATCACGAGGTAGGTGCTCGCGGTAAACTCATCAGCTGATAAATATAAATCCGCCTACTTGTCGCTAATCTTAGATATATCTCATATATTATGTATAAACCGACCCAATTTTTCCATTTCCTCCGCCCACGTGAGATGCTTCGCACAATTTGTTCCGTAAAAACACTTTCTAAACGTCGCTCTGCTTAAAAGATCACGGTATTTCCTTCACAGTGATATTTAGTGACGTTAAAATTGTTTTGTTACAAACGCACGTACCAAGTCGGAGTTGCGCGCCAGGGTTTGAACCCCGAGTCTATCTGGGCTATCGATGTGGATATACATTTGCTTACATATAAGAAAAATTTCCAAAAGTTAGCTTTTTAAGTCCATAAATAAATTGGTATTTTATTACCTACCCCTTGAAAAGTTTCCTATAGGAATATGCAAAATTATTAACGATTTCTGTTATAAGGCCAATTTTGTAGTGTCGTTACTTAATAGGATCATCTTAAGAGGTTGCCATGTCAAAGTATAGCGGTAGGTACTTGAGTGGTCTATTGACAAGCTTTGATGTTCGTACAAATATCGGAAGGGAATATTTTCTTTTTCCTTATTATCCAATGATAATAACATTTGCCACAATTCCACTGTTGAACCAAAAGTAACAGGTTCGATCCCCACCCAAGTGTCCTGTCATGTGATTTAAGCTGAAATATATGACAAGGATAAATTCAAATTGTTTTATTCATTATAAGGTACATATTCACTACGTATGTTTACAAGTAGCCAAAACTTATTTTCAAATGCATATTATAGTTTAGCTTTCATCTTTTTAATTCTAATTTATACTCGTAAATACGGGTTGCTCAACGTACCTAACAACATTGTAAGTAACTAAATTCTATCGCATAGGCATTTGGAATAATCCACTTTATTCTGTACAAAACAAATGACTATAAAAGAGAAGGCGACGTGAGATAATTAAGTTTGATAAATTAAAATGTCTCGGGAACCCAAGGTGTTTAGGTGTACATCGAAAAATAAATTTTCAGACCTATACATAGCAGGCTCTATTAGGATTAATATTAAAAATGGTTCGCAACACAATTGAACGGTGTAACGTATTAATGACAAATCGCAAATCGCAACTTCCAATAAATCACACGGAAGTGTTGTGTGCATGTGTGCGTTTCCCGTGGCGTGGTCGCGCAGCGGCCGCGCGCAGTGGCGGAGCGAGCGCCGTCGCGGCTGGGTCTGTGTGACGGCGACCTCCGCGCGAGCTCGTCGTCTCCTTATCTTTCGCTATCTACGCGCTAAATCGCTAAGTCGCCTCCACGCTCCGAACTTGCCTCCGCAAGTGCGTCGAAGTGTTGCCGGTGGCTATTTGCGCGCATCTCTATTTTTTTTTGGACATTAAATTTATTTTGCCCGTGTACTTATTTTTTTTTTTCCCCTGCGTACGGTACGCGCATTTTTGCAGTTTTGAAGTTTAATTACATTTGACTTTCATTAAATCCTGTGTCGCAGTTCATCAACATAAAACTTTTGTTAGGTGTGTATAAACTTTTTACTGCATCGAGCTGAAGAGAGCTGAAGTAGCAGTCGAGCAGAATGTCGAACGTAAGTTTGAATATAACTGGATGGCGGTTATCTTAAGCACTGCTGATAAGGGAATGCGCATTGTGATGCGGAAATATTTACAGATGTCTAATGTTTATATCGCTTAAGTACTGGCAATGAAATAATATTATAATATGGAGTTGCTTAAGAAACGGCTAATAATTAAACAATTTTAATTTTGGCCAAGTTACGAGTAATAACCGTTATTTCCGGTTGATATACATTTATTGAAACAAAAAAAATCAACAAGTGTTTTATTAAATGAAAGATCTTTAATCGTATATTCTCATTTTTATTAAAAAAAACTTGTCTTTTACGTTTTGTGTTGGAAGTTTTTGAAAATCGATTCGATAACGAAAATTAATTGGACCTCACCTAGAGCCGGTTGCAAAATTTTCGAACATCGGGTAGCAAGAATACACCTGAAAATCGCACAATCGTGAGACGATGAAAACATAAATGTAGTGTTTTCCGACGTATCCAGATTTGTGCTGTACGCACATGACGGGCGGGGAAGAGTCTACCGATGGCTAGGGTGGCGTTTTGTTCCAGCATGAATTCACGAAAAAGCTCGGGAGGTGTGTAAGAAATGGAAAGTTCGCCCGCCAGCTGCACTTCGAGAGCTGAAGTTTTTGTATTCTTTATTTTCATAAAATTTCGACAATTAAACGAAATGTTTTAAATACTAGCGTTGTTTTATTAACCGGTAAAATTACATCTAAGTACAACACAGTTTCAATCATGTCGCTGCTATTAACATTCATTTTAGTTTTTCGTATTGACCTGGTTGATTATTCGATTCTTTGTTCACGATTGCACTATAACCATATTTGTATTGCTAGGGTACATAGGGATTTTAGGATTTACCTATTTGTATCAAAACAGACCATTGAGCGATGTGTTGAAATAGCAAGATAATTGCGTTACAAGATGCGTCACATTTTGAAGAATTCTCCACTCTGTATTTATATAATGATATGTTGTGATGAGTCAGGCGTCGCCCGCAACAGATGCCCGGCGTTAACTAGTTTGATAGCGATGATAACAGCGTATGTTAATGTCAAAAGGCCGCGTGATGTAACGGTAGATGATTTTTCGCGTTCCACTCAATTAAACAGCGTCACGGACGCTGTATAGCCAGTATGATGAAAACGCTTTTGAAAAAAGAGACAATATTGAACTCACTAGCGGGCGCCATTAAAAAAAAT
>DWQT01005650.1:0-10141 GCA_018244895.1 Myscelus amystis hages | reverse complement strand
GGTGTGCAGGTTTCCTCGCGATGTTTTCCTTCACCGTTTTGGCAAGTGATATTTAAATTATATTTATAAAAAGCACGTAGTTAATCACAGGTGCGCGCCAGGGTCGAACCCAGACCCCCGGAGTGAGAGGCTGACTTTCAAACCACTAGACTTTCACTGATTACCGTGTTTCACCGTGTGCAAACAAAAAATTCCGGTCCCCAGTAACATTTGGGTACTATAATACGTGCGATATTGAAATTCCCTAATCATGTTTAATGCAATGTAACTTTAAAGAATAATATAACGAAGAACCTTTTAATAGAAACATTTACTTTGCTGACCCTTTGAATTGCGTTCCGGTCAGCCATAATGGGTATAGGGGATTGCTCCTTTAAATCAATGGATCAGAAAATTATGCTCCAAAAGCAAACGACTAAGTTTCTGTATTCACATTTTACTGTTTATGATATAGGATACGCTTCTTAATTTTTCATGCAATTGGTAGAACGGTATAGTTTTCCTACAGTTTTATTTCATAGGTATGTATATTGATCCCGATTAAAGAAGTTATGCAGAAACATTTTAGTAGTAGAAGAAATATGCATGAGTTAACTCTTTAGACAAGTAATACATTTTTAAAGACGATTTTGTTGATGATTTTAGAAATACTTCACTTTCTGACGGAACTCCCTCATAATAATAGTTATTTGTGCTTCAGAAGTTCCTAGTACTAACCAGCTTCATTTCAATAATATCGTTTCTTTTGTGTTACTATTTTCTGCACCTACTTATTAGTGTAATATAAACGTCACCATAATATAATGTGAAAGCTTGAGTAAGCATTTTATAGTCTGAACTAAAGTCGTTGAAATATTTCAAAAATCTCAAAATTCATCCAATGATAACATACGCCGATCTTCAATAAACCGTTTACGTCCGAACTGGAGCTATTGATCCGGAGCGGTATTTAAGCCGATATTCACCTATTGACACAGCGCCAGTCTCGTTAGGTCGTGACTGCGGGATGGGGTGAAAGGCTTTAGTTTTACAGAGCTGTGTAAATATCCACTCGAATCAAGCTGCTCGAACTTTTCACTTCTTCATCAGTTAAATGAATAAGGGACGCCCGTCATTTATCACAGACGAATTGACTGGTTCACACTGGATTTTGTGACGCGAAAAGAACTCATACTTAAGAAATTTGGAATTTCATTTGTTTATTAATATCGAAGACGGACTGTAATTGTGATAGGCTTTTATAATAATTTTATCAGATTTGTTTAGGATTTTTTAGAAACTTCTTCCTCACCTCGCCTAACTTTACCTATACCTTACTATATTTTAGTTTACCTATGTAAATAAATTTGCAATTCGTTATTAATAACCATCGTTACACGGAGCTAAAATAATTCGAGTATCTATTCCCCACAATATTGTAGAATGTGTGGATAAAATACACGGGACAATGTCATATCCAGACCGTTTTATAATTGATAGATATGTTGATTCCCGCAAAGTCAGCGACGACGAGCTTTCGACTCCTCCGAATACCTGCGGCAATTTAAACTTTCAGCCGCCGAGTCGCCGTCAGCGCGGAGCTAACTTAAATCAATTCGTTTATCAATGGCTCACGAACGATTAACCTTGTATTACTGTTTTATTGGCATTTAAAACGCTCCATTATTCCTCATTCACTTGTTACACTTCACAAACTATTCCAATTCCGCGCCGCCCGTACGTGCCTTACGTTTCCGCGTGCAGTTACTCGAAATTCAAATTGTTTTGAAACGTGCGTAAACGCGCGTTCTCGCCGGCAACCGTTTCGGGAACGCTCGCGGAATTTTGGAAAATTTTCAACACAAAACTATTGTATTCCGTTCGGAAATTCAAAGTGAATGTTGCAGTTTGTTTTAAAGTTATGCTATGCACGGTTAATATCGGTTTCCACTTTAAAATCCATCTTATGTAATATACCATCTGTCTTTAAGCAATATACATACAAGGTATCGTTGGCGTAGAAACTTGGTTCTTCAATATCCGTTCTAACTTACCACATTATGCGCTTGTTTGAAGTATTATGTGCATGTCCGGAAACAATATCAAGTTTCTACATGTAATATTTTACTAACTTAGCTCGTAGTCACTCAAAGCAATTTTCTATTTTAATTACTCACAAATTGAAAGCTTTCAACATAGGTAGCTCAAAAATACCAACGAATGCGTTTATTTTTGTCATTAACCAATAATTTCACGAAAAACCAGAAACCTTCACGCGTTTGCCAATTGCAAGAGGTTCGTAAAGTTAAACTACACTGAACGCGGTCAACGCTGGGATGGATGACCATTTGTCGCTCTCCGGCGCCGTCACCTGTCTGCGACTAGCACTCGCAAGCGTGTTAGCTATGGATTAATTCACAGGCGCTTCTAAAGAAAATCGACCTGTCCCTTCTTAAATCATGTATCTTTAATTAAGAACTAATTTGCCTACCCCGTTAGGGGCCTGGCGTGATGGTTATGTATGTATGTAACTAATTTCGAATACGCGATAAGCAACATTGAAGGTTGAAGCTAAATTACATGAAAATAGTAGAAGGTATTTGCGCCCGTTCAAAAATGTTCACCCTCTTCCAGCACAAGCCCGGGTGAAGCTGTAGAGGCCACTAAGGTCAACAGCAAAACGTCAATTAGGAAAAAAAAAAAATCTTCCAGCCCACGAAACGCATCAAAAGAAAGCTTAAACAAGTTATGACTTGCTTATCGGCTTGCTTACTACTAAGTAACTCACAAAACTAAGTATATCCATATAACCGTTAATTAAACTTAAACCATTAAACGTTTCCTCGTCTTTACATCGATTACAGTCGTGAGAGTAGATATGGGATAGTTATGATTTAACATAATTTCAAATCACCACTTCGTTCCGCATATTCGTAGCACACGCCGATATATTTGCGCGGAAATATTTATCAGGCGCTGGGGTACGCACAAAGCCGTATTGGATAGCTACCGCATATATTTGATCTCACCTGCAGTATCCACATCCGAGAAGTGTAAAGGTGAAATTACAGATTTTATTTTAGTATTATATGAAATATGACTTAGCACCAGGTCTAGTAGTTAAAGAACTTGATTGCTAAAACGGAGGTCGTAAATTCGATTCCTACCCAGCACAAAATTATATTTGATGAGCATATTTGTTTGTTTTGTGTCTGTATGTAGTAAAAGTATCCATCTAAGAGTCAAATACGAATAGTATTTATGTACGTTTATTTGATAATATCGTCCCAAATATTTTTTTATTAAAAAAAAGGTATGACTGTTAAAATAATAACCATCAATGTACTAATATTTCATTCAAAATGGAAAACGGAAGTGCTAGTGACGCCATTTCATTAGTATTAAAAAATTTAAAAATAAACGTTACATTCATTCATTTATTTCATCGTTCACTCATCAACGAGTGAGAGGCATCTGTGACTGACCTGAATGGATAATCCATCATATTTCAAATCTGCGTCAAATCTACATCAATATTTCATATCGACGGCAGCAAAATAAATACGAACTAATTTAAAAAAAATACATTTTTAAAATGAGAATTATAAGCCACATAATTCTTTCTTTAATGCTGCATATATGTATGTTTTAATATGCTGCTATATTCTGTCCTCGACACATATATTATGGAAAAATAAAGTAATAGTGATTTTATATAAACAAATAACTATGATTCTATCTGCTACTCCATAATCCATTATCACGGCACACTGTTGATTTTTTACGAATCATGAAAACGAAAAGGGCTTGAATGGTGGTTGAAAGTGCAAAAGTCGGTCTATTCAAATAAAATGTTGTTCCGCCGGTTATTGATGTCGTCTAGAACAGGACTTTGCTTTCGGCGTGACTGTAAAGCTCTTTGTTTCATAATCTAAGCGATGTATTTACGTAATGTAGAGTTATATTTGTGCAAGTAATTTCAGAAACTTTAACGGTACCTTAAATATATAGAGGCAAATCGAATTAAATGAAAAACGTAGGTAAATAAAACTCTTTTGTGTTTGGGTAAATAATTGAAACGTGACAATTTACGAAATCAATTATTAAATAGTTTATTTGCCCGTTTGGATTATTTGTATTAACGCAACAATTATTCCTGCTTCTAAAGAGTACTATCTTACTAACCATTAAAATGTGTGGAATACCCCTGTTTATATGTGGTACCTATATATGCATCTACGCCGTGAGTCTTTGCAAGAGGTAATAAGGGACTCATACATATTTAACATAAACGTTATATATTTCAAAAAGCTCGAGCCTTCGAGCTCCATTTCGAAAGCCTCGAAACACCGCCTCTGCGTTCATTGTCAAGTTTAATTCACGAACAAAGTCAATACTGCATATCACATGAAGCGAAGCGGAGCAAATCCGAAGAGGCACATTTGTACGTCTCGTATTCCCGCTCAAAAATTTTGTATGTGCATAATAATGGTACGATTTCCGCTGCAGCACGGCAAAGGGGAGGTGCTGATATGATGGTAATATCGACGAGATCTGCAATCACCCTCTTTTGTGAGACTGAACCTTCGATCAAAGCGAATAGAGAAAGACAGTGCAATTCTGTGTACAGTGACGTCACAGCATATATTTAGGTGTATTAACAATAAAACTTTCACCCTAAGCCATTTCAAAACACATTAATGGAACATACATAATATTCATGTTAAAATTTAAAAACAGAATACTAACAATATGATATAATCAAAAACCAGTTCGTTTTACAGAAAAATAAATTAATTTTCTCTATACGTACATTGTTGCATTTCGTTGCCGGGCAAATATATTTCATTATTATTATTATTTTACTATACCGTCCAAGGTTTCCAAGAAAATAGCGAGTGCCAAATATATCGGTCCTTACAATCCTGACGCGGTTCATCTGCATCCATCGTGCATGCACGCCGGTTTCGGAGGCATCGTCAGCCAGTGTATTTCATATTTGAACATTAACAAAATATCCCTTAAATACACACCAGTCAATTCTCTTTATAAAATTAATGAGTCGGTTTCCCCTTGCCTTCCTCATTTCGCAGACTAAGACGGATCGCCGTCTTTCTCGCGATGTTTCCCTTCGGCTTGTTTAGATTGTTAAATTGATAAACTAAGAAAAAAGACCGTCCAATTTACGTTTTTTCAATTACGCGGAGATACAGACCATCAAGTTTTCGATTACGCTTTTGATTTCACAATCTTGTTTCGCAAAATTAAAAATTGGCTGTGACTGTATTCAATGGATCTATGTAAGTGTATAGCATAATTGTAAATACTTAACAAGTATAAGCTTGTTTTCTCCTTAATTTTATTAAAACTACGGTTTGTTTCCGTTTTCTATTTAATGCAGTAAAATACATCATTATCTTTATATACATGGTTTTCGTTCTATAATCTTTTAGGCGTACCATGTACCAAAACGTAACTGTAACATATACATATGAATAGTGTGTATTAAATATGTGTTTTGACTAATAAAACCCATCAACATTCTATGTAAACAAGAGACGTACACCAGGCCACACAAGTGTTGACAATGGCACGGTTCCATCCAATCGGAACCAATATTCAAATTGTTTCGCCAACCTGTGTTTGTTTACGCAACGTTTACTCTCAACTGCGCTCCTGGTTTCCTGAGGTAATTGAAGTTCTTAGAGCTATGGAGATGTATTGGAAACCACTACTTGATTTATTAACCGATCTGAGATATTGGTTTCAAAAGTTTACAATGACAGTTAAGATAATTTATTCATTTCCTTTAAAACATCACTTAATTTAGAACATAATAATATGTATATTGAATGTTTATTTTATAGAATCCACCAATGCCACCGATATGATTCTTATTTTAGTTGTTGCGATTTAGTAAGTTGTATAAGAAATTTTGTGCCTATTATGCTTTTGTGACACGAAAGGTAATTGGCACAAAATTGTTATTTTATTCTTTCCCTGTTCTATTACATGGCGTTAATTTATTGAGCCATTCCCGATTTCACGCATACATACAAAGATTTTGTTCATTGTAGCTTTTAAGCCAAATCTCCCTTCTATATGCATTAATGTTGGGTACATTGATCAAAATGGCAATTTAGCTTTATTGGCCATTGTCAAATTGGCCCATATTAGATTTTGTAGTTTGTGAAGTTTCAAACACTATACAAAATCTTAGCATATGTTTTGGTGCTAGCACGTATCCGTAGTTAGGATCCAGTCCAATTTTGTTTGTTAGTGAACAATGTTTATTGACCGACCTCAAAAAGGAGGTACTCAATTCGTCTGTATTTACTCTTTTTATGTTTGTTACCGCATAACTTTTATAGTAACTAAGTCTCAACCAAAAGAGTATGGCTCTAAATGTTGAAAATGCTAATCCTAAAGACAACATTCACCGACTTTTGTATACGGACCTTGTCAAAACTCACAGGCAAATGATTCGCTTCTATATAATATGTAAGTAGACCGCCAGGATAGACGTAGGTTTACAAACATTAAAAATGAATGTGGTTGAAAAAAAATCTCTTTCCACTAGCTTCTTTTATCGTAAATCATTGTAAAATCCTCTTTTTGAACACCGAGACATAACAATCTTATATACCTTCACAGTATCTTGTGTGCGACACCGGCATGTAGGAGTACGTACCAAGAGAATGATAAATGTGGAAGAAGCATACTCGTATATTTGTAAGGACAGAGATAGTTAGCTCAGTGCTTTCTGTCTTTCCTATAATCTGTAATAGATTATTATATTAATATTAACTCGTGATGCATTTCCCCTGAAAAAATATCTCGTGGAACATTTCACCTTTACAAAGTTACTTTATTATCTCCCCAAACGGTTTAGGTGGTGAACTGGTGGTGCAGTATTTATGGGCAGACATAATAGCGTGTCAACGCCGGACGGTTAATCCCCATTTATGGGCCGCCCTGTCATGGCGGTGCGATCGCCTTTTGTGATGTGAGTTTTTGACAAATTACGAAATTTCACATGCTCGCTTTTGAAGCGACCACACGTTTACAAAATACTGTTTTGCTCAATTGTTATGAATCTTGAAAGAAACATTAATGAACATGCATTATAAAGAATTAGAACATTTAGAAAACGTCAGATAATCAAATGAAATAAATTAAATCAAATGTCAGATGTCATTTGAATCCAAACATTTGGTTTCAAATGACAGCCTTAGCGGAATTGAATGGGAAGAATTCACCGCAAAACTTTTATGCAGAAAATTTTATGCGATAGAAAAGCCTGTATCTGAATCATGTGCAAATTCGCGTTTCTAATTGAAAATGGTACCCAAAATGTATAAAATGCTATGACCATTGAAAATAAGTACTTCATATTACTACTGTTCGAATATTAAAATAATAGTACTAAAAGCAAATAAAGGTACAAAATATTTTACAAGCACTTAAATATGTTTATCGAATCGAAACCGAAGTATTTAATGTTTTCACTTTGTTGAATTATAACCTAAAGTAATCTTCACATAAAGAGAAAAGGCCGTTGTATATATAACCTGTATCATTTATGCCTTCAGTCATTAACTCGGCTTTAGTGGAATATACCGTAATGTTTATGTATTACACATGTTTCTATGTAAGTTCGCTGTATGTGATTTATGTTGATCTGTCGAGTGTTCTATTCGTTCTTAGCCAAAGGCAGTATAATGCAAGGAATTAGAAGATATTATCATAGTAGAAGTATCATAATTACCCCACTTTTTTTTTCTTTCTCACAATCTCTACGTGAAAGTCATCGTATCGTGTAGAGTTTTCTAGAAGATTTGTATCATAAAAAAAAATTAAACAGAAACCATTAATAGTAAGTGCAATACCGAATGACAAATTATTAAAATTGATAGCAACCCCCTTTTCGCAAATCTCATTACATCCCGTCAAAGCGAAGGAAGCTGGAAATAATTATGCTGATACAATATTAATAACTGAATGAGGTAGGAATTCTGTCTCTTGCGAGACAAATGCTGTATTAATGAGTGAGTCGCGTCCCTGGATCTGGTGTACACAGGCTAATGATGCAACAGAGAGATCGAACTATTGCGACAATATTAAATTATAAACTACACAAATTGTAAGTGTTTAATATCTTAATACCTATATGTTGTCTACTACACAAATCTACTGCAAATATATAATACAAGAACTTATATGTAAAGTTCTTAATTTATGTTACTGCTTCAATGGTTCAAAGGTTGTTTACGCTTACCTATAATAATACCTTAGTTCAAACTCGAAAAAACCTAGAGGTGTTTTTTAACACGATATTTCTCTTCTGAGCGAGCCCTAAAAGTTACCAAAATTAAACGCTAGTCTTCAACCGTTCAGAAGCGTCACAGCGGTGAGTCGCTAATTAGTTTCGGAGTAGCTAATGGCTGTTTATAATATTTGCAAGTATAAATATAGCGCAACGATCTATTATTGCATATCAAAGTAACATGAGAATTGAATAATAATAAGGAAAATGCAGGTTGAAAAAAATAGTGTTTTTAAAGGTGCCAGAATGCAACAAGGTACAAAAATGGTGTATTCTAAAAACAAAAATTATTGCAATATTTTACGTTGTATTTTATGTATTTCTTGTGTTACCTTTGCGATGCCTCTAGTTCATATTTCTAGATGTATTATTGAACAAAATCGTATATATGTTTTAGACTGAACATTTGTGGAGCACAAATATTTTCATGTACAAATCCATCTTTGATGCAGTGGATATTGCACTGCTTTGCTATGCACGGTTCCGGGTACCTAATGTATATTTCTGTTACGTGATCCTGAATATTTCAACGGATTTTCAAAAGTTCACTATTTTGATATCGTGCCATAGATTCCGACTTTGAATCCGATATCTGTGGAAGCTACTGGAGAATTCTACTTTTTTATCGAACTACGCTACTGTAATTTAGAAGTGACAGGTTATATGTCTGTCGTCTTTGGTGTCTGAATTTTTAAGTAGTTTTATATTTCTTATTGATTGTATAGTATTTTTGGTTAACTCATTATCTATATACATATATATATATATATATATATATATATATATATGTACCTATGTAGGAGATTTACAGCGATATATAGACTCATCACGATATTATTGACGAATTAAAGTTTGCCGGGTCCTACCGTAATACAGTTGACAAATATAAATGGTGTATAATTCTTGCAAGCAAATGCAAACAAATTTGCTTATTATAAAAATGTTTGCTCAGGCTGGGAATCAAACCTATATGTTGAGTGTCTCTGTGCATTTATTACTCTGTGCGCGTGCGTCCAGCATGCACGCGTGTGACGTTTAATTTTGTTTGGTGATGATTGATGGACCGCAGTTCATTTTCATACCTTTGTGTGCCAATCCATAGGCCTCTGGAACCATTCCTGTCACGCGTATTTGAGAACAAAAAATATATTTATTTCAACGAAATTCCAAATGTTCTTTAATGAAACGAAAAGAGTGGGATGTGAAGTCTACCAATCGGTGACGTGGGCAATGTGGTGGACTATGGCCTAACTCCCTCTCACTATCAGAGGAGACCCGGGCGAATACAGTTGCATTTGACTGCGAGCCTGATACTTACTAAGTGAGAGGCAATTTACGAAGCGCCTAGAAAATACTTGTAACATAGAAGCGTGTAATCCGTGTACAATGTTTATTAACGTTCCAACTGTACACATTACACGTAGGTACTCACGGCGGAAGGTGTACGGTGCGGCTTCAATGGAACACTTCAAACCCCGAGGTGCTAATGTCGAGTTCGTTATGACGGCCGCGTAAATTAAACGCAGCCGCACGTGACCCGAGCGACTGTCGTGAGAAAGCAAACAGGAATCAATGTCAACATGTGTATATGAAACTGGATAGATTGTAGCGGGTTGTACTAATTCGGGCATTATCCAAACCAAAGTTACGAGGGTTCAAAAATTCTCTAAGGTGGTAGAACCCTCTGGTTCGACTCCGGCGGCACCACCGCCACACCTATTTCTGCCTTATAACAACAGTGTTGAGCGCTGCTGTGTTATGGTTTGAAGGGTGTGGTAAGGGAGACATACTTTTTCGAGGCATTCCAGCTTAGTCCTCAGGGGTAGCGGCGCATCT
>DWQT01005649.1:0-10141 GCA_018244895.1 Myscelus amystis hages | reverse complement strand
AATGTATATCTTTAGCTAATTAGCCCTGGGAATAAGTATTCCATTGAGCAAGCAAAATTACATATAATTAAATATATTTTTCTTTTATTTTGTTAATAAATTTTACAGTTCATAATTTACAAAAGCACTTACTCTATACTTATTTTTTTTAAATTAATTAAAAACGTGATTTATTTATGTATTATTCTTGCCAGCCCTTTGAAACAATAGCTGTGTATAAACAAGCAGAATATTGTTTAAAAAATATTTTTATTTGTTTATTTAGTTCCACAACAACAGGTTTAGAATCCCTGATCTAGACCGTTACTCGCAATGAACAGGCCATAGTTTAGGCACGTGCCATCAGCCATTGATTCTGTTGACAGGCGTTCGACACTTTTTGTTAAGCAACGCGCGCTCGCTAACTGTCCATGTAGTATACTTGAATGATAATCGGCGTGATGTGTGATATGAATTATGAAGTTTCGAAGCCGCGGGCGTCGTGTGTGGCGTGTGTATGGAATTGAAAAGTTCTTTCATATATAAACTGTAGCGAAAACAATGAACCGGTGATGTAATCGTTAGTCATTAATCGTTTAAGTTCATACGATATGAATCAACATCGTTGGGTGCGAGATCAACTATACTACTTATCTTGAATTACATCTATTGAATCTTAAGCTTTCTTTCATTATCTCCACAGGCTTTAGTGATAGTGAACGATCGTTCATTTGTAAAGAAATAGAAACAATATTTTCTTGTTTTGCACTCAATATTTTTAAAATGCAATTCACTCGCATTTTAACCTATTCCAAGACGAGGATTTTCATTCTGTAATCGATATCCCTTTTATTCGTAAGTAGCTTCAAATGTTCTTACTGTTCTAAGCTGTCTCTATGTTCAGTATAGGGTCTGAAGTAGAGGTTAATAAAGAACAGTAATAGTTCCGATAAAATGAAGTTATTTCGTGTACTATTTAAAATTTGGTAGACTACATAAAGCGTTCGTAATGCTGATGGAGCGGGCGAATCTCAACCGAACCTCTATACTTACGTAGTTCCACGTATGAATGACCCTTACGTCTGACAGCGAGGAGGAAATTTATGAGCGTCAATTCTCCTTTTCGAGGCCACGTAAGGCAGTCTTCTACCTTATTATCGATTGAACACCGCCCTTAGACCATACAGTTAAACTTACGCTTTTCAAAACTGAAACAAAACAAAACAAAAAGTATTATCCGCCAAACTGTATAGCTATGAATTCGCAATGAACCGATGAAATCATAATTTGAAGTATTGCAATTAGATTGCATTTATACTCACAGTAGAGTAACAATCATTGATAATACAGAACTTGAATAAATTAAGGCCGTTCACATTTCGGGAGCAGGACACGCCATAAATCCACGAGAAGAGCTGTTCACACGAGTCTCTCCTGACAGCCGATCAGCGTTAATGTGTCGGAGCGACTAATGTCAATGAGCTCGTCGTTACGCCGTTATCTGACGTTAATTGTCTTCCACTAATCTTACTCGATCGAATCGGCGGCAAATGTTCGCTTAAACAATTGATAAGTGCCGATCTTCGAACTTATAACCAGGTTATTCAAACCGACAGCTATCTGCAATGCTAATGTTTCAAATTTGTCTAAGGTTTGTGTTTTTCAACACTTTATTGTCTCCGGGAATTCTCTCACAATGAGAAGGGTTAAGGCCATAGTATACCATGCAAGCCTGGTGCGGATAGGCAGACTTTAGATATGCCACATATTCTCACTCCGAGAGTAGACTCAAAATCCAATCTAGGCTTTACCTATCTCGCCTACCTTACCGAGGAGTGTATTCCAGAAATGCCATACGAAAGCGACTTAAAATGTATGGCTTTGATTAGAACACCACAATTCCGATGGAAATCCGATTTCCAATATAGTTAATTTGCCAAGTTTCCGCCTGGAACGGATAATACCGTTACCTGACCCAAATCCGAGTGTTAGGATCCATTGAGCAGGTTTAAACTGATATGGATTTACTTTTCAAACGGCTCAGTGCTCCTGAGGATGGCTAATCTGAAACGATAGGCAATTATCTCCAAATAGTAGCCATCTGTTATAATTGAAGAATCTCAATATTCCTGCTCCATAACTTCAGGGTTTCAGTCAAATGATATAGATATAGGATAGGTTATTGCTGTAAGCGAGGTAAGACTTGTAATCTTTAATGTAGCATACAAATTTGTATTGCGATCAATTACTGTGTAACTTACACTCCTAGTATTCCTAAGAACTGTCCGTGGGCACATGTCAACCAAGACCACTTAAGCGCGCAGGTATCAATATGTTACTGATATTCAAGTGTTTTCCATATCATACTATTGTTAACAAACATTTATTTGTTACACAATACATAAGGGAAATGTACAAAGTTACACGTTAACGGTCTGATGATGATTTAAAATGAACCCGAAACGGAATGCGGTAACCGGGAACAAAACGCTTAGTGCCCATCGACGGGTGCTCGAGCCGAACACTGAATGGTAAACACTAAATTTATCATCTAATTGGCGCGCTCTCAGCGACTCTTCCGAGGACTGCAGGCAAATTGCAGCGCTCGGAGAGAACGATGGCTCTCCACTCCACTCGGAACGACCGTCGCACCAATTGGCTGGAACCTTTATTAAATTGAACAACATAACCTCTTTGTCTCCTACGAATTACATACAGGACGCCATATTTTTCTATTGAATGATCTAGAGAATTGTTCGCTTTAAATTTTAATACAGGATGCTCTTTAGCATGTGAGGTCAAATACGAGCAATGAACTTTATGAGTAGGCGAATGCGAATGAATTTGGTCATAGATAAATTAGAAATTAAACAAATTTTGTTTTATGGACAAATATAATTATGAGGTGTTGTCTATGTTTAAACCTGTGAACATTATACGTAAAGCTATTCCCATGTTCATAAAATTTATTTTTAATTAAAACCGTTCTAAAATATCATAGTACAGAAGTCTTGTTAGTGCGTGCACATAGCTACGAGGCACGCGGAACCATAGGTCAATAGCTATGATGGATTGTTAATCGTGTGGCATCCGCTGCAATCGATCAATCATCCGAATTAATATGTGACTGCTGCGTCCGACGCCATATAGATGTTCATAGGCTGCTAATACATATTGAGTGTTATTGAGTTATCTGCATTTCTCATAGCGTAATAGGTAAATTACAATATATAGGTAAATTCCAATATGATAGTGTTAGAAATTGTATTGCGTATTTATCAAGCATTAATTAAGTATAAGTAAGACTAACCGACAATGAAACAAAAAGTGTTCTTAAATTTGAATGTGAAGTAAATGAGAAAAAATTCCTTTCGTTGCTTATTTTTTAAAAACAGTAGGTAATGTAACTTTTCGTTGGGTAGACATAGATATGCAAGGAAAGAGATATACAGTTACCTCTTTATACTATCTCATTGCATCGGTGAACAGTGACAGCCTCTGCTCTGGCAGAAGCATAGATCCAATCAGATGTAATTAGTGAGCTGACTTAGCGCAGTACGCGAACATTGTCGTTACAAATTTAAAGCGCCATTGTACTCGTAGAATTTCGCTCCCTTTGTGCTCTCCGTTAAATTTAAAGGCTTTATGAGATTTTCTTTTTTATGGGTGCTATGATAGGATTCTTTTGATGCAACATTGTAGTTGTCGTGCAACTTTTATGCCGTGAGAAGTCTGACTTATTTTCCTATGACTTATATACCTATTTTCACATGAAGTCTTGATGGTTTGGTGGTGAGGTTAGAGCAAAGCTAACACGAGATATTTTGATATAACTAAAGCTTTTATTAAGTAATTAATAAGTAAGGTACATTATTCAATGCGATATGAAAATCTTACGTAATTTCTTCACACGTTGGCGGTAACGGTCATTAAACAATCGTTCGTGGTATGTCGACGTAAAGCTGAAAGCAGTTAAACGCAGTGAACACACTAACTAAAACTGTGGAACTGTTATGAAACTATTATGTTACTATAATGTAATGTGGAACATGTTCACAGTGCAGTAGTTACAAACACGTGACTAAAGTAAATAGTAATTTTTTCTTATTTGAAGAGAAGCAAACGCAGGTAGCTGCCATATATGCAACGCCGACCGTTAACTTCCACAACCGATTTGGGGACTCAACTTGGCTTACAACTGATAAGATTTGTGTAGTTAATATATGTATATGTACATATGTTAGATAACAGTATATACTAGACAATAGGAGGTATATTTTAGATAATATTAAATATATATTAGACAATAGAATATGGTAAAAACTTGCTAACATTCGTCCAGTTAGTATACAAGTGTGTTAGAGTGCAATATAAAGTCGAATCGTACGATATAAGCGCAGAGAGGAGCAAAGAACGGCCATTCAAAAGTTACCATGAAATGCGCCTTCGGCTCAATAACTTGGTGAATTTATCAGCGAGAAAATTGAATGTCAAAACGCTCGATACTAACTCAAGCGCTGCATGGATGGAACGCGCTAAGTTTACGGTCCATCGGCAAATGAATCAGGCGAAAGGTATTTTGAAACTATCGAAATACATTTTAAAAGTGAGTGACATTTATTTCAATCTTCACAATTTATGTCGCCGATAGAACATTATTGTGGTTGAGTGAAAAATTGCTTTTTTAATATATCGAAACGGTTACAATTCTCACGGGATAGGGTATTGCAAGTGGTCTATTTTTCTACTGCTTCAACGATTACTTACTAACTGTTAGCTACCGCGTATACGCTTGTATAGGATATGCATTCGATGGCCTCTTAGTGTATTGGTTAGATAATGTGGCCAGCAGTCGCCGGTTGGAGCTAGTGGGTTCGATTCCCACTCAGGCCAAGAATTCGTGTGTTGACCTCATTACAATTTAAAATTCCTTTTTAAAAATAGTCGGTAAATTCTCTTGCCTGTGCTAATGAGCAGGTGTCGTGTAATTGAACACGCGCATTGTCATTTGGTAACAGGCAATGTCGAAGGCTTTTAAGGTAAACCTTATTTAAAACATCTTCTAACGGTATTTCCTAGTAGGTTCAGACCGTAAATAGATGTTTACATTATACTTAATGGCTGTGTTTGAAGCTCTCAAGCAAAAATGGGGAAAACCCGCTTTATTCCAAGCACAAACAGTATTTGCTTAAGGCTAGTCAACACCCACAACGTTCGATCAAAAAACAATGGAATGCTCGGATAGTGTTAATTGGTAGATCTAGGCGGACAGATTAACACCTTTCGTTAGATGTTAGCCTTAAAAAACAAAGAATTAACGGTTGCACTCTCTATTGGGACTTTCCCATTTTAAAATCTAGGTGTCTACAAAACTACAGTTGGTATAGTTGCTCAATAGCGTAAAAATATGTTAAATATTTCAATATGATAAAAATGTTTTTGTGAATATTATAAAATGATTTTTAATTAGCGTCATTTCAAGTTCAACTACCTCTTTTTGCCCAGGTTTATTTGCACGTTTTTTTAAATAGTTTTAAGTGTTTAATAGTTTGCGTCCATTTGTGGCAAATTAAGTGAATTAATAAACAAAAGATTACTCACTATGATAAAAATAAATCAGATATTATATAAATATGTATCTAGTAGAAGAGTAATACATAGAAACGTATAACATGAAGAAATATAAGATCGACTCCGAAAATCTGTCTCTGTGATTTTATTTGATTTTGGGGAGATGTTTTATGGCAGAGACAATAGAAGCAACGAAAATTATTCATACACACTCGTACATTATTCATGCCAGTTCACCATGTTTTTAGACAAAGACTTAGCAACCGAAACTCTTGTGTTTATATTTTTCCACATTATTCCATCACGCATGGCCGCTACCAATTAGTTATCTTGGACGTTAGATCAAATTACATCCCGCGTGGTCCCGTTAAATAGCATTACAATGGAGCCGACGCGAAACGGCCAGTCATCGCTTTCCGATTGCATTCGGAATCGGATCGGAATAGAAAAACAATTCCGGTGTTGCAAGGTGATAATCAACGGGTTTTTTACTCTATGGTATAACACATTATTATTATAAGTGTTGCCACTGTGCATAATTTAAAAATACAAGCATGATGTAATCCAATGCAATAGAAATGTTTTTGTCCAGCAAGCAATTTTATCAGCGATAAAGGAAAACAATTTAATAAATATTTCTATTTATATGTATATAATAAAAAGATTTTATTACGCTTTAAATGCCAGCATTAAATTTATAATTAATAATGTTAATTTTATATCGCGAAAAGTTTATCAACTATTCTGCATCGTATCCTCAATGTTTAAACGGAAACTTTTAACGAACTCTGCTATTACAGAGTAACAAGAAAACAACGTTCAAAGTATTATAATTATAAATCTTTCCATTATATCTTGGGAGCACTTCACAAAACATCTAAAAGGATGATTCTAAAATAAGTTGAAGCTGTGTAATGACATAAATGTAATGGTAATTATAATGTTGAGGACATCGTACTTCTGCGGTATTTGTATTTCGAAAACAATGTAACAAGTGAAGCTTAAATCTTAAATAGTAACAATTAGTAACATTTTATTATAGCTTAAAAATTTAGAGCAAAGTCAAATGGATCTGTCTCAGTTGCGAGAGACCTGTAAACACAGAAATAAAGTTCTTTTTTTAAAAACGTAACCAATATAACACGTTGACGCCATTTTAAATTTCCTAGCGATAAATTTCGAACGCAGCTCCGTTTCAAACAAACAGATATTTATTTGCAGTGTATTGTCAATTGGTCACGTACGTAATTTACGAGCATCTCTCACGGTTGTTTATGGCGTGTGTGGAACGCTTTTCGGTATAGCGATTATAAAATATTTTCCTCTGATACGATTCGATGCGGCTCGCTGAGTGTAAAATGTGATTATTCACATCGAAATTGGGAACCGTAAGAGCTGTTGATGATTTTAATATTTTTGACTACTAGAATAATGTTATTATCTCACAATTTAAAACCAGCTAACATAGCGAACATATAACACTATTTACTTAATGTATTTTATTCTGAGAGACTCGTGCCCACCAGTGGTACGTTGGAAAGCGTTGATGACGTTAACGATGACGATATTCTGATAGAAAATGTATATAATCTTCGCTTGCCAGAGTGTTGAAAACTGTTTTCATCCGTGTTTTAGCTGCTAGCGCATCTTACGAATAATTAAGCGTCAGTATCTAGGCGTTGTGACGCCATTCTACAAAGTTGTGATTTGCAAGTCTGTCATAACTTTCTGTTGTTAAGGAGTGTTTCCTGCTTCAGTCTAAAGGATGAATCAGTTGTATTGCGGACATCCAGAACTAATGATATTAATCTGGTCAGCCCGTATGTAGAAAAGAATATACGACTTTGTATGGATACGTTAAGACAGGATATTTGTGATGCAGCTATCTAAGATAAAAGATTTTTGCATACACGTTAATATTTATAGTATGTTTATATTATCAAAGGTACTGTGTTCGCTTTCCTCTGTTTCTTACATTTGCGGTCCCAATCTACATTCACGGGGGATTTCAGGCTGAATGTTCGTCGTAATTTAGATTGGCTTAAGTAGTCTATGGATTTCAGTGAGTCCTACGCTCGAATTATTTTCTCGATCGTTCTTTTTGTTATTCACAAAACTGAACTTATTCCAAGAGTACTCAAAAAGGATTTATCAGTAGGTCCATTGCACTTTGATTGAAGTAGTGAAGTTCTCACAAACGAACATTCCTAAATCAAAGAAATTCACGCTTTAATCGGAAATAAGTAATGAAGAGAGTCTGTTAATTATCGCTTTCATTGAGTTGGAACGTTCGATTACGTATTTGTGGCTACGGGACTCTGATGGCTGAATATTTTTATACAACCCTTAATTACGATATTTTATATGGCGGTAGATATATTTGCTTTAGAAGAGTATACACATAAATGATGTCAACGTTCATTATAAACATTTGATCTTGAGAAAGATCTTGCGATCTTGATATCTTAGATATATAATGGTTCAATGTCCTTTAGACTGAGATTTTTTGTTATTTATAGCTTAGGAGAGGTCATAGATATTGTTCAAGGATAAATAATGACTGAAGATAAAATTCAAATCAGAGGTAGAGACATTGGTGTAGTTTGAGATCGTATTGTTTTACAATTTGAATTTAAGGCACAATTTACATAACCATAATTGTTATTGTATATTTTACTACTGTTCTGAAAATATTTCGAATGAAATCTATTTGGTCTCAAAAAGCGTTTTTATTTTATATTTCTTTCTATATTAAGATGAAACTCACAGTTTTAATGAAAAAGTGAAGGCCACGGTAATGACGTGTCATTATTCTTTCAAATGCGGCCGACATTTAAATTATTGCGGATTTGTTTATTTTTTTCATTTATACAAAGAAGAGCATATTATACTTTCAGTTAAACTCACCTAAAACATATTTGACTTATTTTTGCCTCATTTTCGTGTCTAAGGAAGAAGCAAATTTACTTCCAAAAACGTATTGTGGGGAAGCGAAGATGGAAGCACTTCGATTTTATATATTACTGAAAGCGATGGACACATCTGTACGACAATTTTCCCCCATTTGGCTCGCAATAAATTTAATAAGCGACGAGAGAGATTTGCGCGTATGATGGGCCCACTGTTACACTTTACGTAGGTACTACGAAAAACCTTCGGCTGCAGTAAATTAATGATTATTACACCAGGGATTCGGTAGACATGATGCTCATCTATTTTGTTAGATGCTGCTTGATATAAACAAGATGATTTATAGTAGTACCTAACTCATCCCAATGAATACCGTGAATGGATTTTTGTCGGAGTCGATGGCTGATTCATATTGCAATTTGCGTTAGTGTGTATTGGTAGGGTACACCCAAATATATATCAGTAAAGTAACGATAAGTACTATTAGTATATGATATAGATTTTTGTGTAGTGATAAATACATCAACATACCAGTTATTTCCAGGTAGCACCGGAATGTACCAGTTACTTCTGTTAGCTGAGCTTCATTTGAAGTTTTTAGTGTATATTAAATCTTTTCGCTAGAATAATGTAATAACAACCTATTCCCCAATACGCAAGGAGTAAAGCAGTGTAGTACAGAAAGAAGAACCCAGCTCCAAGCTTATATTATCAAGTTTATATTAGTACGTGGTACATAAGAGATAATGTGATAAACATTACGATAAAGGACAGAGAAACAATGTGTTTTAAGTCGAACGTATTTTCTAAAAGGAGAACATAAAAACGGGGTAAGTAGTAGTTATTAGTGCATTTTACGATTCAAGTACCAGGCGCTCATAACAAAATGAGGGTCGGCATAGCCGCGAGCGGGCCAATCAGAGTTATTAAAGGCTGGCCGTAGTCCGCCAGATCCCATCTTATCTCCGGGGATTATTGTAGCTTGCCAGCCGAGATGTAATAAAACATAATGAAAATCTTGCCCAGCTTGAACGTCGGGAGCGCCGCTTAAAGACCAGGGCAACAGAAGTCACTTTTAATGTGATGTTCGCTATATTTCTAATGCCGGAAATCTTATTCTGTGCTTTACGTTGATGAAAATTTAAACATTTGATAATCTTCACAAAGAAATATCGTGGTGGGCTTTATAATTGGGAGAATAAAAAAATCATTAAATAGAAATTGGACACTGGTAATATATATAGTGTGTAATCCATTTCGAAGCGAGCAGACTAAGCTAAGCCCATGAATGATGTAGGCTAGATTTCAGATTGGAATCAAGTCTTTATCGTACAGTAATTACTGGTCAAATAAGCTTACCTTGTACTGTATCAGTGTTAATATAGTTATACTTGTAAATATAGCATATGTATGAACAAAAACCTTAGAAAGCAAACAAATGACGTAAACAGGTTCTACCATCTACGAGGTTGTGTAGTAAACGGTTACGAGTTATATTCTATGCATGTTTTTACTACCATATGTGCAAGTTGCACGAACTTAACGGTTCTCGCTCTGGTAACGCTCGCAGTGACATATAAACATGAAACGTCGATTGCAGCGGTTCGCCTGTAATGGCGGGATGCGAGTCACCGTGGGGTAGTTGCCCCACGAGTCAGGCACGGGTAAAGAGGAAGTCCTC
>DWQT01005648.1:0-10142 GCA_018244895.1 Myscelus amystis hages | reverse complement strand
GGATAAGTTGGCTGGAAACTGGAAAGTTAAGAATTTATGTTTTATTTAAACAAACGCTTTAAAAATTTAATTATTGTCATTCATGTTACATTAGAAATAATCTTCAAATCGTAACAATTAAAAGATTTAAAAAAAAACAAAATGTTCTTTAATATTATGGACCCATGTTTCTTGGAGACAATTGCTGTTTTAGGAGTAGAACTAACATTTGCTTTGGGTTTTTGTTTAAACGGTATAAAGGGCATCTATCCTGCCCAGTATTTTCATGGCGGGGCGACTATCCATACAGGTAGGCATCTATCCTCAAAAAAAGGGTTCCACGAAAAGCTAATTTCTGCAAAATCTGTACTTTATAAGTTAAGTAATCATAATAATAATTCAACATAAAGGATTGGGCTAGCTAGGTTAGTAGAAATTATTCGTGTAAAATTAATATTTTGAAAGTTACATGGCTATTTTAAAAAGTGGGGCATCTATCCCGGTACCCTATTACTGACTTGTCTGAAAATCTATCATGTGAACGACTATCGACATAGATCAGCTTGGAGCTTAGCGAAGGGCAAATTTCTCTTTAGTAGAGTTCTCTGCTCGGAAGGCCCGCCTCTATATATCTTCTCCCCCTTAAAACGAAATTATTAAAAACAACTTTTACTAAACTACAAATATTCCTAAACTTGTCAACATTGTTGTGCCGAATGAATCCTTAATACATCTGCACGCACCAACTGCACGCTGAACGCTCAGGTTTGTTCAGTTTACATAATTAAAACACGTTTCTCTGAATGTTACTTTAGACACTTAAATAACGAGCATCTGTAAACGCGCCAAAAAGTGTTAAGTATCTGGCGAATCGCGCACATCAGTCCCCGTTGAAGCACCGCCGCTGTGAAACCGCGCGATGTACCCAGTCGTGTTTGTAGCAAACAATTTAATGTGAGCGTACGGAGCTGGCAGTTATCAGGACGGCCGTATCTGCGGCGACACGAGCAGCCGAATTGTTATTGTGTCATTAGCGGAGTGCGGGCGGCGCAGCGACATCACCCCGGCGGCGGCGCGCGGCCGAATTAAACGTTCCAATATAAAATGCTAAATGATATTTCAGTTCTAATAAATTACACGTTGTATTTAAATTAACTTTTAATACTACGTTAATAAATAATAAAAGTAACGTTAAATTATTACAGTTAATAATTTTATAAACTTGAATAAAGGCTGATAAGAAATATCTTCTTAATAAATATCTTAATTTTTCTAAACGAACAAAATGGCAACAATAAAAATCAACAAGTTAAACTCGGAACTGTTCAAACGAGCGGTGGAAGTGCGCGCGGTGTTCGCGGCGGGCCTCGGGCGGCGCTGCCACGGCGCGGCAGACACTGTGTTCAAGTTCTACGAGGACGAGAAGCCGGATTTCGGGGAGAAGTACCGCGCGCTGGACGAGCAGGACTACGGCCGGTTCCTGAGCCAGAGGACGCTGCGGCGGGAGCCGGCGCTCACCAGACAAATCAGTAAGTGTTCCTAGCGAGATTGGTCGGTGGCAATAATTTCAGTTTCCCCACAGTTCGGTTCGCACGGTCGTTTTTACCGCGCACGTGTAAGATGTGGAATGAGCTTCCTTCTGAAGTTTTCCCGGAACGTTATGATATGGGGCTCTTCAAGAAAGGCACAAAAAGAGCACTCCTCCGGCGCCGGCGACGCACCGGCGACTCCTCGGATGTTGCAGGTGTCCAGGCGACGGTGACCACTTACCGTGAGGTGGCCCGTCTGCTTGTTTGCTGGCGTAGAAAAATAAAAATATTTTTTGTGAAGTACCATTCTATGAGGTATTGAATTTAAACGACTAGTGACAAGCTGAACAAGTATTAAAGTCTCAAAGTACCGATTAATTGTTAAAATATTTATAAGACCGTGTTCATGTACCATTTCTTATTATTAATCGCCGTCCAAGTAGCGACCAATAATGTTATTTCGGACATGTTCTCTACCACTATGTGCATACTGTTGCACTTTACTCGTCAATTATCTATTATACTCCAAATATTTTTTTACTTTTCGCACTGTCGTTTGGGTTACTTAAAGCAATGAAGTACACAACATAAAAATATAAGTACGCAGTAAAGCCCAACAAGACATCTGTACATATTTGCGTGGGACATGGCACTTGGTAACATTATCATGTGGGTACGTTGAACTGAAATGTTGTTAGTACGATTTTTTATCTTTAAAATAAATAGTTGTTCACCATTACATCGTTATTCGTACGTCGAAGTGTTTTAGCTTATCAACTTTTTCACTGTAAGTAGGTATCGCATTAAAAGGGCTGTGAGAAAAAGGAAACGTTTTCATATCAAATTACTAGGTTCTATTTCTCGATGAGAACAACGCTACTGAAGAACACTGTCTGGCGATATTGATAATTATTAAAATTAATGAACGAAAAAATATAACAAAATGAAATTTATTGACTGTGCTTTTGTTTCTTTTTCATAACGTAGGTAATTGTTAATTTTATGATTATTTCATTTCATTTCTCTCACATTAATACAATTAGTTAAAGTCGTGTGGATATAATTTAATACAACTGAGTACTAGCAATTACGCACACAAAAGGCAAAGGTAATTAATGTTGTGGCTAACATTGTGATCGATCGCGGCACAGATAACCAACAGTACGTGTGCTTTGTTATCTGTCGCCCGCAAACATGCTGTTTCGTATCTACATATTCTTATTTTTTTCATTGTATTTTAAGCGTGAAAAGAATAATCGTTAAACGTCATTGGATATTGTACTGCTCAATGGTCTAATAATATTTTTGTAAAAACCACCCCGATTGCTATTGTATAATGGTAGCTGTAGATCACCATAAGCTATCAGTGTTGTTATTAGAAATTACATTCAAGATAACAGAGAACGCGCCCGTCAGCGCCTGTCGCTTTGATTTTTGTGAAAATATTGTTGTATACTTACATAATGTATGTATGTATACCTATCACTTTTCTGTGTATAAAGTATAGTATGGATATTAAAACATAGTACTAAATTATTGTCATTATTAATATCAGCAATTAAATCAAATTCCCATGATTGTTACCATTAAGGTGTGCACATACACGCAATGAACATGCAGTGTCAGTGGCGCTGCAGGCCGCGATAGGGTGAAAGAAAAGAAACGACAGAAAAACTGCGGTATTTAAATATAAAACTAAAATAAGAAAAAAAAATGTCATGTTGGAGAATGGCTTTAGCTCGACTTGGAACATACGCGAACTCTACGCTCTATAACGCTTTTATACTACTCCAGGTTGTAACCCGAATATAATAACTTTTATAAGCGACTCTACATACATAAGTAGAGATCCAGTTCTGTACCATGGGTCATAGTATCATGACCGATGGTTTGGGACCGGATTATTTTGAGCCACTCTTCGTTATGACGCTCAAGGGACCAAACGTCAATCAACTTAAAAAACAGAGTGATGAAATATTAATCTGAATATGTATTCGGGCCGCTATCAGCCGGGCCGTGGCAGCGGGCACATGACGCCACACCCACTATGTTGTGTGTGCACACATCACTCCCTGTATATATACGCACTTTATATACAAACATAGTGCCCGGCCACGCGCCCGTGCGCCTTCTCTCTCATGTATTCATTTGATTAGTTCTCTGTCATGCTTCACTAATCAACGCAGCCACATTCACGTTACTTAGTTCTTATTTTTGGAGGTTGGTAACATAAACTGAACAATAAATGTTTTTATGACTAAATTAGCCTTTTTAAGGAATGTATTTATTATTTTAAACTGTGATCATCAATAATTTTAATTCTATTAAGTACCAATTTATGAACAAAAATATTTGTCGGTTTTACCACACGCGAGCAGGCAACGCACATTTGTGTCCGTGAGAGAAGCATTGATTTTGTAAATCCAAATCGGAAATAAACATTGCTCGATGTTGAGATTTGAGACTTGTGATGTTGAGACTTGACTTATTGTCATTGCGAAAGCTAAGTGATATCGGTATTAAGTGTTCGGAAAGTTGTTATAAATTCTGACCGTGTCATTAGTAGGTATGCATAGGAACGATATGTCCTTCAAACTTTGCCGTAATCTTTGCTACCTCGAGAAAATTTCCGTTGATCGTTGATTACCGAAGGTGTGCCTTACATGCCGTTACCGGGGAGCTCAAGCTGTAACCGGC
Organism: Myscelus amystis hages; assembly: GCA_018244895.1. NCBI lineage: Eukaryota > Metazoa > Arthropoda > Insecta > Lepidoptera > Hesperiidae > Myscelus > Myscelus amystis. The sequence goes on along the minus strand of DWQT01005648.1, from coordinate 5,937 downwards.
GGCCGATCGTTAGTCGAGAGTGGTGGGCTGCCTCCCCGATCTAACAAAGTGGCAGCGGTGTCCTACGATGCAGTTTTTTGTTGCGATTTTATTTTGGAAGCATTACTCATATTAAATATACTTTTTTAGTTCCACCTTGTCCAGCAGCAATAGCCAGCATAATCGGATTAAAGATATATAAGTATCTTAAGCTGCGATGACATCGGCGCGGTAGGAAGGTCGTTCGGATTTACTCCTCACGTTCACATCTAATCCGGATTGGGAGGATATATACGAGTAAATATGAAAATACGATCGCGACAAAAAATAGGTATCTATAAATATATGGAAGATTATACGGTATGTAAAATTTGAAAACGCGCTCAAGGGTTTGTAGCGTCAAGAAAAAAATATAGGATTTAAATGTAGCGCCACCTATAGGTACTGGGCGATTGTTTTTCTAGTTTCCAAGTTATCGTTCTATAAAATGCTGAATTTGCAATAAAAATATTATTGTAATTAATTTGAATAAATCCTGGTCTAACTTCAAAGTTGTAACATATCACACAAAACAATTACCACTTATTAAAAATCCGCTAAATACACAGTTCCGGAGTCAATGTAAGATATATGTATGTACACTGTGACAGATTTATACAGATATATCAAGGTAGGTATGTCGAAATAATGCAAGCCATCCGGGCTAATAAGAGCACTTTCCGCGAGAGGTTTTATTATTGAAACGTAATAACAAACGACAGGCCAATAATAACGACGAGGCCGACCTAGACGTCGGTGCTCAGTACGCGACCACGGACTTTAACAGAGTTTCTAATATAAAGGTATCGAGTCCCCAAAATACAAGTGACAGAATTAACAGTGTCAAAAGATATCAGTTGGGTCTCCTGCTCGCACATTTCCTACAAAACATGTGAATGACATTTACATTTACATAACAAATTAGTTCCTATTACGCACGATAGGGGCGCTGTATAATTTTCATAGATTTACTTCCCAGATACCGTAGGAATACTGTGTCGCTAGAGGTTCGTGCTAGGGCCACTGTTCTGATGTTCTATCCGTGTGTGTAGCGTCGCTGGCGTACAAGGTGGGCAAGCAGATGATCTCGCTGGCGGAGGGCATGCCCAACGAGCACATGTTCCCCTTCAGCCGCCTCGAGCTCACCACCAAGGGCGGCGCGCGCCTGCTGCTGCACGGCGAGGAGCTGGCCACCGCGCTGCAGTACGTGCCGTCGCAAGGGTGAGTTCGCTCATCACTTTGCAAAAGATTCATCAACCTTGCTCATTACTTGGGAAAAGTTTCATCAACTTTGCTGATAACTGTGGAAAAGATTCATCAACTTTTGTTGTTTCTGTTTTTTGTTTTGTAGTTGGGTATCCTTTTCCCGCTTAAACCGAACTGTCAGCTGGAGCCCCCATTCCCTTGCTCTCTTCCCACCAAAAGTTGTGTCCCTCGACTTATGACGTCACTTCCTATGCCCCGCGCTCACATAGTCTTTGTATGGCTACATTATTATAGTAGACATATCTCTCAAATTATCTCTCAAAACGCAAAACATGGATTGAACAAATAACCCTAAGATCTACGAATGTACTCATATTTGTGCAAATAAATGTCTTTAAAGAAGAAGAGAGAAGGAAAGAAAAATGTCTTTATTGCCACACAGATTGTTATGTTATGTCTCTTTTATCAAAACTGATGGCGTATTCGTGCACGTGTGTGCGTGCAGGCTGCCCGGGCTGCTGGACGAGCTGCGCGGCTTCCAGCAGCAGCTGCACCGGCCGCCCGCGCTGCCGCGCGACGTGCTGGTCACCAACGGTGCGCAGCACGGCATCTACCAGTGCGTGGAGATGCTGGTGGACCCCGGCGACCCCGTCCTCACCACCGAGTACTCCTACACGGGCTTCCACGCCGCCGTAAGCCACTCCATTTACACGTGCTCCCATCAACCTTGCTAGTATGTACGTAAAGACTTAATAACAAAACTCTGTGCTACCAGTTAAAATGCTATTACATTAAATGTGCAGTTTTATTCTCTACAAGGATTGTAATAGATGCCAAACAGATTTGAGGCAACACAAGCGACACTTTTTTGTAAAAACTGATATTCGCGATTTTTGAGACAACAGTTAAAATGCCAAAATTAAGGCTTACAAACGATAGGTAAGCTTTAATTTTGGCTTAGTTAATTAAAGCTTACAAAAGACAAACTGAAGATATTTCATTCCGTTTCAGTCAGAGGATTATTATTTAGCTTCCTTCACTATACTATTGTCTGTATTTCAAGTTTATTCGTATTATTTATAGCTTATGAAAACATTTATCGTTTATTAAAAATTTGAATAACTTTGAGCAATTCACTGATTTAAAGGATACTCGTACATGTTGTCATTCCCCACAGCTAAAACCCTACCACCCTGAAATCTTGGGCATTCCGGAAGACGAGGACGGCATGGTGCCCGAGAGGCTGCAGGCGGCGCTGCAGGACCGACTCGCTCGGGGCTTGAAGATGCCACGGATACTGTACCTGATCCCCACCGGGAACAACCCCACGGGCACCGTGCTCAGCCCGGCCAGGAGGAAGAAGATATACGAGCTGGCGTGCCAGTACGACTTCCTTATCATAGAGGATGATCCTTACATGTTTCTGAACTACTCTGACGTAAGTTAGCTACATACTTGCATACATTCAATGTTACCGGTTGCTTGTAAATAGTACTGTTTATACAATTCCGTAATTTTGGCGTTTAATTTATGGGTTATAAAATTTTACTACTTTAATGCTATAAATAGTAGGAAATTTCTAGGTCCTCTTGGTGAATTCACAAAGAAATCCATTAATTTTATTGTTAACGGCACTAAGTTAGTTGATTTGAGCAGCTTTTGAGTTTAATCACTACATACGAGTACATACTCGTAGTATAAAATCAAGTCGCTTTTCGCTGTCTGTCCCCATGTATGCATAGATCCTTAAAACTACACAACGGATTTTGATGCGATTTTAGAAATAGGTAGAGTGATTCAGGAGGAAGGTTTATACGAGTAGGTGTAACTAGCTTTTATCCGCGGCTTCGCACGCGTTGCAATTCAGAATTTCTTAAAGGCAATAAGTAAAAATGTAGTATATGAATTTACATATTCCATAGGCAGCAGGAAATTTTCATGGTAGGTATAGGTAAAGGGAAATTGTTTTACCCTTAAGGGGAAAGGGGAAGGGAAAGGGAAAGGGGAAGGGGAATAGTTTTCCTCCTGCGCGCAAAGCCACAGACAAAAGTTGGTAATTGATAAGATGATTATTCGCGTGGCGGCCGTTAACGGAGGTGCGCGGGCAGGAGCGGCCGCCGTCGTTCCTGTCGCTGGACGCGTGCGGGCGCGTGGTGCGCCTGGACTCCTGCTCCAAGGTGCTGAGCTCGGGGCTGCGCAGCGGCTGGCTCACGGCGCCCGCCGCGCTCGTGCGCCGCGCCGAGCTGCACGCGCAGGCCGAGCTGCTGCACCCCTGCACGCTCTCACAGGTCGCTCTCCTAACGCAACACACCACCACATATAACATAGCGATGTAGCTAGAACACAACCATGGAACATTAGAGGAAGGGATGAAGGAGAGCGGAAAAGAAAGAATAGCACCATAACTTGACTGGCCTCGTGGTCGAGTGGTTAGAGACCCTGACTGCAAAAGCAGAGGTCGTGGGTTCGATTCCCACCCAGGACAAATATTAGTGTGATGGGCACATTTGTTTGTTCTGTGTCTGGATGTAATAAAAATATCTATATAAGTATTATATCGTATGTACATATATATGTATCTTTATCAGCTGTCCGGTTACCATAACAGAGGTATTAAATTGCCTAATTTGAAATCGGATAGCCGTGTGTGGAATTGTCCTAAGATATTATAATATTATTTACGAGTATAAAATGTCTCGATACTCGTAGTTTTTGGAGTTCAACAGTCATCATGTGACATTATTTGACAAAAGATTCTTGACTGAAAGACAAAGAGAGTGAGAAAGACGGTTAGAGAGAAAGCGGGTCAGAATAGGATTCTGTGAATTCATCTTGATATTAAATAAAGTCTTTAGACGGACAATTTGATATCGTAGCCGCGGGATTTACAAATAATAGAAAATTATTACCAGTCAGATCACTAAACAAGTTTATGTATAAAATCCCAATTAAATGTGAGTGTCACTAGTAATTAGCGACGTGTGCATTGGACGTGTGACCTCGCTGAAGGCAGATAGCGCCGCCCGCCCGCGCCCCCGCCCGCCCCCGCCGCCGCCCGCGGTCACGGTCAGGGCTCACAATGTGTGTATGACGTCTACGATTTTGGGGCATTCGATTATGATATTTAATTGCATAACGTTTAAACTGGATTGATACAGACCCGTCGATAGCAGCTATATTTGTTTTCAGTGCGTGGAGTTTTATCGGCAATCATCATTATCATTCACTTGCGTCGGTTCCTTGATTTGCCTCGTCCACTCTAATCAACAGTCATCGTTACTCTCTACCCTTCTCATTCGCATGTTATACTATATAATATAATACAAAACATATAAGCGTATATTTATACGGATTGACTATTTTTTGTACAGATTGTGTACTTAATAATTCTTTGCGAAAATATGTTAATACGGATAATATTTAAGAGTAAATTCCCGGGAATAATAATAATATTTTACTGCGGCGGAGGCGGGTGCTTCTAGTTTCGCAAAGTTTTTCCGACACGTTTACATGGTCCATTGTTTCACATTTATGATCGCAGTTCAAAAGTTCAAGATGTTTTTTTTTTGTTAATCTACGTATATGAAAATTAATAAATTGTTTAAATGAAAGACAATAGGTTGTGGTAATTGTTGCCGATGGGCGGCGGGCTGGGGGGCGCCGCGCGTCTCCGGCGAACGTGCGTCTAATGTTTGCCGCGCCTCATATCGCGATATTATGAAACGTAAACAAACAAGTTTCCGATACAATTATTTATTCAATAAAATCTATAATTATCAACATAGAATTCGTTTCCTGACGAGATTATGTGGTTTAATAATACATTAGGTAGGCAATCGAAATAAATATTGAGGTATCAATTTCCGCGTACTGCTTCAAACATTTTACCGTGTCGTGTCACTTGTATCGTGGAGGCCGCCGATCCTGTACTCGCGTAAAGACTTAATAGCCATTAGATATTCTTTCCCGGAGTAATTAATGAAGCAGCCATTTGACACTGAACCATACTCCCGATGATTTTACGTCTTTGAGCACCAATCATGAAAATCGGAAAATAATGAACTCTTTTCAAGTTTTGAGCACGAAAGCTTAAATAGATGATCTATGATAATTAATATTTATATTGAATACGAATGTTGCAGTTTTAATAAATCTGTTTTCATGAGTTAGATATGTTATCTTATGACGTCATAGCATCAAGGTTAATCTTATGATAAGGTGATTATTACGATTATCAAATCCTATTAACCACTAGTTAAAGATAAATTTGTAATTTATTACTATTTTCTGTATTACTGTACTAATCCACAAGCATTCTAAATGACACTGGTCTGCTGGTTTAGTGTTTAGAGACCTGACCGCTAAGTCGCAGGTCGAGGGTTCGATTCTCAGTACCTACGTCATTACCGACTTCAAACAGGAGGAGGTACTCAATTCGGCCGGTATATTTTTTTTTTTATGTATGTACACCGATTTCTCCGAGGTTTGAACCGATTTACGTAATTCATTTTTTGTTTGTTGCGGAATAGTTTCGAATTGGTCCCATAAAAATTTGAGTGATGTAGGCCCATTAGTTATTAGTTTATGAGCATTCTTCGCGGAGAAACGCGCAGCGCCTGGTACAAGGTCATTAGCTATAAAAATAACTACGTTATGAAAAACCGACTTCGAAACTAAAAAGTAAAAAATAATAAAGATTTAATATTAATTATA
>DWQT01005647.1:0-10142 GCA_018244895.1 Myscelus amystis hages | reverse complement strand
GTACATTTCAGGACTTCTTACAATTACTTAATGAAATAGTCGCGAAGCAAACTCGATTTATACTCATTGTAATTATATTACAGACTCAATTCATTGTAATTTAATAAATAAAAACAAATTTTATTGCATTAAATCGTCAAAAAAATTGGTCGCTTAAAATACATAGCGCCTTCAATAATTTTAGAACTACATAAAATAAATTTCCTTTAGCATAATGTAAATGTGTATTTATAGCTGTGTTCAGTATAAAATTATCCATTTATACCTAATCTGTAGCCTAATCCTTAATCAATTAAACGTGATAATAAAATAAATATTGCAACATTTGTAACTATTAATCAGAAAAACAGAAATAAGCTGAAGCATAAACGAAGAAAATTGGCTCAACTGAAATAATAATTTATCTTCAATTTTACCTAAGTTCAATCAGCGTTTGACGTTCACTATTCTAACGTTCATAAAGTTGAGAACCTCACAATACCTGCTTAATAATTGAATTTTTCAACAACTTTATTTTGTTTTTGCATTAAAAAAGGCAGAAAGATATGACTAATAACTTTTGTCATGTCGGCATAATTCATATTTACTACGGTAGTGTTTTACTTTTTTGTCTGCATTATGCACGAATAAAATCGAAGGAAGGTTTAAAAATGAAGTTATTTAAAAATAAAGATAGTGGAAGCGAAACACTCACGCCGCAAAATGTCAAAGAAATTAGTTTGTTTGTCAAAGAAAAATAACAAATTTGATTTTTATGTATACCTACATGATTGTCATAGTAGAGCAGACGCTTCAAAATGTGTTATTTTTAATACAAATGAATCTCAAGGCTACATGTATATGTGCCTATAGACAATCTGAAAGATATCCAGATATAAATAAATCGGTCGTACAAATCAAAATTAAAATGCTTAGTTTTATCTAGTCCACTTACTAGTATAGTCAGAAACGGTATAAACAGAAATGATAAAGTTAACTAGATTTTTGTAGTTATGCCGAAAATTTCAGATTCCCAATTTAAAAGGACGTTACATGAAAAATGAAAAGAGTTCTTAAAATATTAGTTATTATTTAATAGGAGTAAAAAGTTGTTTTAATTCATATTAGCTAAGACTGAATTCTTTAATTAATAAATTAATGAACGTCATTTATTTGGCTAATATGACTTGCGAAAGCAAGAAAAACAATCCGTTATAAGAACTATTTGGTAATAGGCATGAGAAAATTGACAAATTTATTATGTATTTTCCTAAACAATGGCCCACAAATATCTAAAACAACTAGTCCTTCCCACGTATTACGAAACACTATGTAATATTAGTAACGAACTTAATCATACGCAAAATATCCGCATTTACGTATACCTACATGAATGTGTCACATCTGAAAAGATAATCTTATACTATTATCTTAATTGAATGACGCCAGTGAATATGCAAATAATAAAGATCAATCTCGTTGTGGTTGTAAAGATATGAGTCTCCTTTTAACTGTTGTTAACGTCAATTCGTGTACCGATTACAATTAAAAATATTAAAATTAACAACTTTGCCACGTCTCCGTTCACAGTTTCAGAGAGTCGATAGCGAGTAGTGACTCTTAGTTAAATAACTAACAACTATAAATAAAACGTCATGGTACGGTAAAAAAAAGTATCTTAGGTTCAAGCTCTCGCTTCACGCCGGCGTCAATTAGCATGTCGTTTGAAGATGCACTGCTCTCTTGAGGTGTGCATTTCTTAAGGCAATAAAGTTGCAGGACGTGGAAACAAAAATCAACTTTATGGACAAAATTTTAAGGTATATGTTATATACGCCACTGTTATAACATGTGACCTTTTATGGGAAGGCTTTGACAAGTCGGTAACACGAAGTCGTGTGCGTGACACATGAGTAATGACAACAACGCTGTGGCGTGTGTCGTCTAAACTGAATGTTCCCAGATGTGCAGAGTTATGCAAGCCATACAGAAATATTCCTAGTTGACAATGCAAACTAGGATTCCCGTCTGGAATTCAAATTCTAGGGATCATGACAAACTAGTCTACAGTATTACCAAACATGACATCTCGTCGATTTATTTGAATTATTAGTGGAATGTTAAAGCCAAGTGGATATCAAAGTAACTTAAAACTTAAAAAGTCGCATAAATTAGATACTTTATGGTACGAGTATTTAAAAGGTGCAGTCCCAAGTACAATTAAATAGAAATGTTAAGATATATCAAATGTTTTGTTTTAACTATAATATCTTTCAAGTTAGCGATGAAATTATAATCATTTCGAATTATTTTATATAAAGTCAGCCTAAGATATGCCTTATTTAACGATTTCTGCTGAATTGAATTCTGCGTCTGAAAATGGATTTAAAATAGAACGCCGTTGAATTATGTACGATTTTTCTGTATCTAAAAGATGTCAGCACGCTTTCCCTTATTTATTTGTGGCCAACCAAAATAACTAGAGAAACGAAACGTGTATCCGGCCCCTACAGCTACTTCCCAAACTACTCCGCGTCTACGCTTTTGTAGAGAAAAGTATTCCCAGATTTGCGGTAATGCGGTTGACTCCACACTCGCTACGTACTCTTTTATTTTTCACCACTCACTCAACCTTTTACTGATGAGGGATGTAGAAAGTATTTCGCTACAACGAAAATGTGGATTCGGCTCTTCTAAAAAATTAATGAAAGCACGGATCTTAGAAAGTTTCACTTAATCGTCTCTCATAAAAAGCTTTAATTAAAATAAAAAATGTTTAATTAAAATAAATTTTAAGTAGGTACCTACTTTCATGTACAAAAAAAATTATGAAACTAAAAGGGTGAGATATAAGTAAGGTCCATAACAATAATGGAACATTGTGTTTACCAGTTTAACAGTTTACCTCCTTTGTATTAATTTACGTTCATTGTTATATTAACGATATTATAGGTACTTAGATATTGCGGCGTAATTTCGTTATTATTTGAAATTGTGTTAGTTATTTACTGAATCATTTCATCACAAATATAACTTACATATATTCATATTGTCACAGCTACATATACTTTGACTGTAGTAAAATTCTTATATACAAATAACTCATAACGACTACAAACGAACTTCGAATATCAAAGGTGTGTTATGTATAGTTGCATTAATATAATATTTATTTACGAAGTTAGTCTTACATTTTTTTTGAATAAACGAAAATAACAGTAAACATATTTACTACGTAATTTTCTTATTGTAAGAGGTTGATTGTAGGTGAAATTCTTTCTCATGTTTCTATTTCGGCACTGCCAGTACGTTCATCACGGGAACTTCGGAGAGGAAATTAAATAACGACAATCCGTTCGTTCCGCACCAGTCACTCATTGCATTATTCAACGTATGCAAAATCCTTGGATTAATAATAGATGAAGTCAAAGATAAATTTCTTGCAAGAGACGAAGGAATTGAGTTGCGACTCTTTCAAACGTTTGAAATTGGGTTAGCTACTGTCTCTAGAGGGTATGTAATCGTAATTTAAATATATTCGTATGTAATATTGCCAATGTACCAATAATTACATTATTTTATCATCTGAATCAAAAATTATTTCATATAAATCCAGTTGGATCAGCATTTCAAACGTTTAAGAGTTTAAAAATGTAAGTAGTCCTGTATTGAAGTGACCTGTCAATTACTAAAAACGACAACAGATTGGTAATCAGAAGCTAAAACTGCCGATGATATGCAAAGTTATTACCACCGAGAAGTCTCAAAATGACAGATATCGAATTAACACATCACTTTATTAGTACGTTTTCCCATTTGCATAACGTGTCGCACAGATGCTACCGAGGCATACATCATGATAATAACCGTAACGAGTCCAGCATGGATCCCGTTTTCATTCGTATTGTATCGGCTCCAGCCGACCACGTAATGACCTCAGCAGGGTGTTCGAAAGGAAATTCATTTCCAATCATCAACAGCAATTCTACTAGCCTTTTTAAGCTTTACTTAAATTCTGGATCAATTGTTTAGTTGCGACTAATAAAATAGTGAAAACTGCAATATTCGATCACTGTTGCTTATAAACTAAGTAAAATCAATTTAACCTCATTGCATAGGCCGTTAGAAAAATATTACAATTCTTATGATTTATAGTTTCTTTTTTAACTTTATGCTTGGTTGGTAGAAAAAGATAATGTAAGAAAAAATAAAATAGCCTTGAGTAAATTCATATTTAGCAACTCATCAAGCATTTATCTTAATTGTAGGAAGTAATTGTTTATATTTTCCTGTACATTTAATTTGTAACATTAATTTATTTTAATTTCATCATTATCGGTCGGAATAAATCTTAAAGTGAACGTGTCAATGATATCTCAGTTAAGCAAAGAAACAGATAATAGAGTTCTACCTTTTGTCTACGGCTACCTACTCGCTGGAACGGCTAACGCTCGCGACGTAGGAATAATGAGTTTCTCGTTTACAAACCAAGTTACAAAATTTAACCTTGCCCCGTTTTATACTGTTGCAGATATTGCAACAAAAGACCGCATATGTAAAAGTTATTTGGGTGAAGATTAAAGTTTAAATAGCCCCAAGACTTTAATGTTACGCTTGTCGAGAGAGATCCTCGAGAACACGATGGAAAGTGAAAATATAGCGAATGGTTTACCTAGAACGTATTTCATTTTAAATATTTCTCTTTATCTTTTCAGAGACTTATTATCTTAGTGTTAGATAAACTTATTACGTTTAATTCTACTATCAAAAGTAAAACTTCAGTTAGATAATATTTGATTGAAGAGTTGGTCAAGATAACTTGATAGATGTATTGAATATTACGAGTAGGTAACGGCAGTGTCAACTCGAGTTAGAAGTCCCTCGCAAACAGTATTAATTTTACTAGCACTAATCACAGAAATCGTTAATGACTTTAAGTATTTCAATTTCACGACGCTTTTAAACTTTAAAAACTGAATTTAAGATTTTGAAAATTATAAATGCAGCTTCATGCTTTTACTATTTCTTTGCCACTTTCTGTTCCTATATCTTCTGCATATGGTAGATTTCTTAACTCTTTCGATGATATTATTCAATTTCTACAAAACATTTAGAAGTCTGACGGGTTTGTAGTTCTACGTGTTTGATTAGGTTATGTCGTCCGGCGCTCTGCGCCTTATCGCATGATAACGGTCAGTGTCGTGATATTAATTTCAAAATGTGGCAAACATCTTAAATAAACATGTCGCATTCGTTAGGCCCATGTTTACTCCTAATCAGTAATATGTGATTAAGGCACTTTCAATTTTACGAAACTTGTAATATCTAAACAAACTTTCAACTATTAACTTTTTATTAAAAGGAGTATTTACGATCAAGTGGTGTTTGGCAAGAGGCCACCACGGAATCAGAGCCATAAAAAAGCGGCGTGTGACAAAAACAAGCTACAAGTTTTAGTAGATTTGTAATTTTGATTTGAAACATCTATTGGCGCGGGTATAAACCGGATCGTTCGCGTGGCGACGCTTGCCGTGGCCACGAGTCGCCACGCTATACTGAGGTATAGATAAGGCAACTTGAAATTAATATCGAATTTTTGTATTAAACGTAAATAAATGTTTATTAAATAAAGTCACCATTTTCTGTAATAAATTCGTAATACTTAATTGTTTTCAATATGCTGTAATTCGTTCCTGTAGTAATACCGTCTTTTATGTTTATTACTTGTACGACCGTGATGTTTTTAATATCTAAGGTTTTATACCAAATTCATACCAACCGTATAATAACAATCATTATGACAATAACTCACAGCATAATGAGAGATGCATTTTCAACTTTAATCATAGTCGATCAAATAACTGTAGAAGCGTACTCTACGTGATCAAAACTTGCCCGCTACATGTTCATGTTCCCTTAAAGGTTGAAGATCAATAGATTGGATAATGCTAGAATCTCGCTGATGCATCGGCCTAGATTACTCCAGAGAAGTACAAAGTTGGCATAGATATAGGGGGATCAAAGTGCGGCGTGGGCGCACGACCTAATACCGCGGGCGGCGCATCACTTGCGCACGCGCACCGGGCCTTTTACGCGATGCACTAGTACAATTAATTACTGCTGTACAATTAAATTGATGACCGTTATTACGTTTTCACGATTCGTTTATTATAAAGCACTCCATTGACTGCTAGTAGGTACAATAACAAACAAGTTATAAATATTTGTTTCAACAGAGATCGCGAAGAGGAACGTTAATTTATTGGAATGAATTTACAATAAATTTAACCAAAACACTATTCAAAAACATTGCGCCGCGAATCAATTGTTTTGTTTACCTTACAGGATTGGAATAAAACAATGTATTGATTTTGACGTGTATTTCAATAAATTTACAAGCATAAATATAGAACATTACTTATTGCCAATTGTTTATGTCGCAGGGGTATCTATCAAACACGTAAACGAGCCGGTGCCGTGCTCTACGTACTAAGATTGAGGTTATGTTGTGATTACTGTTTAGAGTTAAAGCCGGCAAAGGAACGTTAAACTAGAATTTGGCACTGAAAATGTTTTACATTAAGGACCAATTTCGCTTGCAGCTCATAGGTAAGACAAAACGGAAGAGCAGTGGAAACTGCGCGCGCACCCGGCATGGCCGCCACCGCACACCTGACTACCGAGACACCTTGACATGTTAACTGAATTATAGCACGTACATAACTTCATAATGGGGCTTAAGATGCATCCCTAAACGTAAATTATACGTAGAGCATCACGTGCACTACATAATGCCATTCACCAATAACAACAAGTTCGAAACATGACTAATCAGCTGATTACCAAACTTTTGCCGGTGTTTATAAAGTTAACTTTTGTTTCGTCACTGAAAACTCATGAAATTTTCAATTTCACGTTACGAGAGGACGTATTCACGAGTAATAAGCGAACAGTTAGCCGTCGTCGATGAGTGCATCGGATGCACTTCCGTCGGTTGCGCGGGCCGAGGGAAGCGGGCGACCGACTAGCGTACCTGGACTAGTCTGCCAGCTGAGTCCTCCGACGAACATCTTCCTGCAAGACAAACGGTCCTCGATTAGTGTCTTAAATTAGCACGGAACAACCGATGCACCTCAATCGAATGCACGTACCCGGGGTCGTTGGGCACCTCGGCGGGGCTGTGGGCCACATCCTGATTTTGGGTTTCCATGGACTCGAGCGCCGGCGGCGTGGGGCGGGCCGGCGGACGCACTACGACTACGAAAGAGCGACGGCGCGGCGGGGACGGCTCCCGGAGTCGCTCGGTTGCACTACCGACTACCGGCACGAGACTGCCGCGCCGCGGCGCACCCCTCCACGCAGCGGCCGCCGCCGCCCGCCGCCCCGCCGCTCTCGCGCCGTCGCATCGATTCATTCACTCCGTACACAATTATTCATGCGGCCGGCACGCCGGACGCGAGCAGCGCGCCGCCACCGCCACGTGAGCGCGCACCACGTGCTCGCGCTCCTCCTGCGCCCGCCCGCCGGCGCCCACGCCGGCCGCCCCACGAGCACGCCCACCGCTCACCCACCGCCGGCGACCCACCCCCGACCGTTGCCCAAACTATCGACCTGTATATATATTTACCGTGATATTTAAGACCCAAATACATCAATTCCTAGAAACTAAACATGGGAAACCTCACTGGCATACATACCTACATGTAACTTCGTGTGACGCAACATTTACACTTTATATAGAAATACGGCGTAATTCTTAAATTTCCATGTCGTAAACAAAGATAACGATGTGCGAATGATGACTGAACGCAGAAATATTGCGAAATCTCGCCAAACCATGAGTATACGAGTTGCCTACGTTGGCTACGAAGAACGCTACGCTGTAATCGCCAGCTACGTCTCACCCTAAAACAAATACGTGCTAAACTAAACTAAAAAGGAAAGCGGTTTTAATTAAAACATTTCACGTTAACGAAAATTATGTTAATATGTATTAATTATATCGTATGTATACCATAAGAGCGCACAACCGATACATGGATAACAAAAAAAAATATACGACTTTACATAATTTATCAACACAATATTTATTTTTGAATAATGTTACAAATGACAACACGAACTTGAAATTTTGACAGGAAACATTACGGTAAATGTTTCAACAACAACAAATGTTTACACCAATGTTTTGCATTTTAGTGCTCAATTTATTATTAGATAAGAAATAGTTTCGATCATTTCGAGAAATCTTGTTATTTTATGGTTCTGATTTTATTTAAAAAAAACATCATTCCATTACAAAACGTGAATACATTGTCAAGTCCCAAATGCATACTTTCAGGAAGCTTTAATTTTGAGGTTTATACTTTGTTGAACTTTCATGTTTTTTTTTAATGTTGCATATTTGGATCGAAATTAATTTTAGATAATGTAACAGTACTAGCAAATTGTTGAATAATCGACAAAATAAATAGGACATCAAGTTGTTTACAGATTACTTGTCAAGTTATTCACGCCTTGAACTCAATTTATAATTATAATAGAGTATCATATAGACAATCATTTATCTAACGCGCGACATGAACTGCAGATACCTAATTAATTTTCTGTTAATGAAAATCATTCTCTGCGTTAATATATAATATTTGACAATAAAGGTTATTTTACTGTAAAGCTATATCCGGCATTCCGATTTTTTCAAGTTGAACTTTCATTGTATACTACGTGAATATTACATTTTAGTACGTACATAACAATTCTTTACTGCCACACAAATTTTCGTATTACAAACAATAAAATCCAGAATCATATAAATGTAATTATTTCACAAAGAAATGGATTACAAATTAAATCTCTCAGTCATGATCTCGCTAGCGAATGAGAGGAGACACATGAATAAAAACTTCGGATAGATCCGAAACTAGTCGGGCTATCTCTAAAAATAGAAATGACTTAAGCCGAGTACTGTGTACTTTGAAGTCAAAGTTAAAATCAAACATGGTCGAAATTTTGTATGACTAAATGTGTTGCGAGTGTTGATGGACGTAGGTGCCGAGGGAGACCAAGACTTTCCTATCACGCCCAAATATATCGGACACTTGCTGATGGGGAGTCAAGAGTCTGCGCAACCGGCGTGTATTCATGAAGAGAGTGATGGATGTGAATGAAGCACGACAGGTTTGTAAGGACAGAGATATTTGGCACTCGGTTCTTTCTGCCTACCCCATTGCGGATCTGGCGTGATGGTTATGTATGTGTATATAATTATTACATTTCTTTCTCTGTGGGCTTACAATACAACTGTTTCATTTGTTATTACATAAAGATGCAGATGACCTCAATTTTACTTTCTTTGTATGCGAACTTTTAATCGAAGAATAAAGCATCATTTTGTAAGAGAACTTTTTATTAAATAGTAACCCTTTTTAAAGGATACCTATTCTTAACTTTCACGATTTACTATATTTTGTGTGTACAGGATTAGTAAAACATCCTTATTAAAATCCTACTTTAAAAAGTGAAAAAAAATAACAAATTCAGCTATCTCCTATTTCTGAACAGTTATTACAGAACAGTATACGGCGGCGCAAATTGACCTGAATTGCTATTTGATGTACCGGCGAACTTTAATTCAAAAATAACTACGGATTGCAGCTTCAGCAAAGATAGATTTAGAACCGGATCAATACCTTCAGATGTATATTTATATTCTTCCTAGGAATAATAAATGTACCTACTGCCGCTAAACGAAACGGGGAGACTGTCACTGCCAAAATGGCCGCGCTCTGAAAATGTAACGTTATAAGAAACTATGAAATATTATTTTACTTTTTTATCGCACTTTTGTACGTAGGTACATCTTTAGTAGTGTTTTAGTAGTGCCTTAGTGTTAGTAGGAGTAATACAAGCACAGTATCGGAATTTTGAAGGAATAATGTGACAAAATTATACTTGTTCGAGTTAAGTCCAGCGAATCTATAAGCGGTGCGACGAAAATGAACGCTCAAAACTAATGGATCTACACAAAAGAAACCAAGTAAATATAGAAATAAAAAATATATATATATTTTTTACTTTCAGTGAATCTTTCTTAAGGCCGGTTCAGACTACGACACTATACACCGTACACTCAGTGTATACATCGAATGTCTCTGTGTGAACAC
>DWQT01005646.1:0-10143 GCA_018244895.1 Myscelus amystis hages | reverse complement strand
CTTTGTGGAAAAGAATACATGTGTTAATTTTCTTACATAAATAACCTTTCTAATACTACCCTTAAGAATGTTTTTCAGTTTTGGTCAATATTACACAATTATGACCTTTATTTAAATTTTATGATTAATTTACGTACTGGATGACTCATGGATAAATTTACGCGAAAGAAAATCTGCAACAAAGGATACACATAATGTATTTATATAAACACTGTTTATCTTGTCAGCTGCATGATAGTAAGATTGATTGAATAGATTTAAATATTAAGATAATATTCATTGGAATAGACATTGTCTTTGTACACACTTGACAGCATTTGTAGGATCTGCGTTAATAAAAATACAGACTCATTGAGTACCACTACCTCTTTGAAGTCGCTCAACTAAACACCGGCCACACAATGGCAAGGATGGATGGTGACATCCAAGAAGTGGCCAATAAGTAAATGAAAAATAGATGTAAAACTAGGAGTACAATTGATGTATACAAAATTTAAGTCTTTCTCTAAAATAATTGTGTTTTCTCAAATGCCTATAGTTGTTTACTATAGTTAGACACAAAAACATAAACAAACTTTACTAAAATCTGTGTCTATCTTTGGCGGTCAAACGGCTTTTGATGGGATTTCCTCTGGAAGATAGATGAGTTTATAAAGCAACATGTGAGTTACTTTTATCCCGAACTTCACTCTGGATCGTAATATATATGCGGGTGATATTGCTGGGTGCGGCTCGTTATCGCTAGCTATTGTTTCCAGACACCCCGGTGAGCGAGATCGAGGACTGTTTCAAGCGGTTTGTGAAGCGCGACGACATCGACATCATCCTCATCAACCAGAACATTGCGGAGATGGTGCGCCACGTGATCGACGCGCACACCGCGCCCGTGCCCGCCGTACTCGAGATCCCCTCCAAGGACCACCCGTACGACGCCAGCAAGGACTCCATACTGCGTCGCGCCAAGGTATACCCGTGGTTCCATTGTTTTTTTCAATTTATACTTTTGGAGCGTGGTAAGATTCCATACTGCGTCGCGCCAAGGTATATCCATTGTTTTGTTGTTTTTTTTTAATTCATACTTTTGGGCGCGTGTAAAGACTACATACTGCGTCGCGCCCAGGTATACCCTCTGTTCTGTAGAATTTTTTGAATTCATACTTTTGGCGCATGCAATGGCTATACTGCGTAGCGCCAAGGTATACCCACTGTTTTTTTTTAAATTCATACTTCTGATGCGCGCAACGACTCTATACTGAGGCGCGCCAAGGTATACTCACTGTTCAGTTGTAACCTTTTTTTTAAATCATAGAAATTTAAATTAAATTACAAAGCTTATAATTGAATTTCTCTCAGTTGTAACCTTTTTTTTAATTATCGCTATGTAAGACATTAAGCTCTGCAAAAACAGCAACAAACTGCCGACTAATATTCTTATTCTAATGCATTATGATCGGTGATGCCATTATAAAAAACAGATCACAATATAATCGGTTCAATTTTTTTTCAATTGTATGATTAACTAGCAACACTCCTTCGTTTCTCGCTGCCAGGCATAGTGGTTTGTTTTTCAAAATTTTGTTGAGCAGTGTTTTGATATATGATATATAAATATGATAAATGTATTTTTTTTACAGGGCATGTTCAACCCCGACGACCTGGTACGCTAAAACAAGTCATATTGCATGATATTCGTCTGTGTGTGCAAGGTTTGCAACAGACAGGCACATGTATATACTCCAAACATGAGAAGATACACTAACCCCTAATAAATCCTCCTTCGCATTTAACAATAAGTCGTGTTTTCTGTGTGCAGTTCAACTAAAGCAGTTAGTTTATCTAATACATTCCGCTAATTGAAATGTTTTATTCTATTT
Source organism: Myscelus amystis hages (assembly GCA_018244895.1). Taxonomy (NCBI): domain Eukaryota; kingdom Metazoa; phylum Arthropoda; class Insecta; order Lepidoptera; family Hesperiidae; genus Myscelus; species Myscelus amystis. The sequence goes on along the minus strand of DWQT01005646.1, from coordinate 8,269 downwards.
TTGGACAACATAAACGATGTTGTTGCGATGTTAATATTTAATCTTAAATTATTATTGTAAACAAACAATTGAGTATTATGAATACATATTTAATTATATGAAGAGTTGTTGAAATTGTATTATAGTATATCACAAACAGAGATTGTTTTATTTCTCCATTTTGGCGCGCATGCTGTTTGTTTTTAATTGAAAAGTGTGTGTGCATTTGTGAAGTGTGTTATTTTTTCACATGTAACAGGTATGATTTTTTTTTAATTTATGTGTATATTTTGTATATACTATTTTTTATATATGTATGTATTATTGATGTAGAATTTAATATGTATTTTTTTCTATTTTCAGTCTATGTTTGGAGCGGAAAACTATTCTAATTAATTTCCTGGTACATATGTATGTGTTTTATAATAAATCTCTACGCCTAATATATTATATATTAATCACCTGTATCAGTATTTTCGGAATAAAAATCTTTAATAATTTTTATAATATTTATTTACACGTATTAATAACACTTACAGTAACACTGCACATATTCTATATACCTAATATATTTCACAACGATTAAAGTAAGAGAAAATATATCGATAATAGTGAAGTGAGATTTGGTATCGATTTAGTGCCTAAACCCGTAACGGTGGGCGAGGATCCAGCTGTGATTGGTTAGTTTGGATTAGAATCGGTGGTGTCTAACGGTCGTTTTCAGTCTTCGAAATCGCTGACGTCATTTTCGGCTTTCTTGTGGCCGACCCAGTCCCACTTGGAGTAGTGGAGCTTGGTTTTCTTGAACTTGGGGTTCTTGGACGTGATGCGCACGAACACCCGGCGCCCGAAGAGCGGCTGCAGCTGCCGGAAGTTGTCCACGAGCGGCAGGTTCAGGTTGGACAGCAGGCCGCGGAAGTTGTCCATCTGTCAATGCACCAGGATAACTGATTTAGCTGAGTTGTGCCTGTGTGAATTTCGGGATAAAAAAACTTGCCCCATAACTGCACTAAAATAAGTGGCTGTTCGGCAATGATTCGTATTTCGCAACATGGCAAATTTTGTTAATTGAAAGAGTGCTGGAAGTTTTTTTCGGCGGCTTTTTTCTCCCGGTCTACCATAGCCTGAAGGGCGCACAAAGCCGAAGTAAGTATGATAACTGAAACATGACTTTCATTAAGTGTATGCATGTACCTTATAATGAATAAAACAAGTTGAATTTGACTTTGAATATATATATATCTGCAGTTTTATATGGACATTCGGTTATTTAAAAATTATTAGAAGTCACCTTGGATCATCTTTAATTAGCATTGTATTACTGATTTGTATGCGAATTAAAAAAAATTAACGATATCAAAATTTGCAAAAAGCATTACAAAATTGAGAGCTGAGAGCCGCTTCGCTGCGATGATTGGGAGATAAAGACCAGATCAAGACTACCTCTAATAGACTAGCTACTACTGACTACTTGATGGAAGTAGAAGAGCCGTATGAAGTTTACCTACGCCTATGGAATATAGGCGTGAATGTACCAATGAATAAACCTTTGACGATTGAGATGCACATTTTTAAGAGTTTACGGCTTTGTGTTTTTATGTTTACACACATCGTAAATCTGACGACAAACAGTCCTATTCTGTACTATACTATACTATTCAGTATGCATATTTGAATTAACTAGGCTGTATGCAGTAAAAACGTTCGATTCCGCGATCCAATATGGGTAATATTTTATTACGTAGAGCAAACCACGGGTTATTTAACCATTGTTCGCGTGCCCCTTGTTCGTATTGTTTCGCATGAGTGGAATCATGTTTGCGCAATCTAATTGCTATTCAGTCACTGGAGGCATTCATCGGAACAGAATCATGCATCGCATGAAAAGCCCGCATGCGTCGGGGTACGCTGATCATTTCCTGCTGCAATATTTTTAAGCGCACTCCAATGGAGATGCGATGATGTTTTGTGCAAAAAAATGCCCGTATTCGCAATTGTGCGTGGTAACCCTAGTTAGATTTACAGGACAAATACTACTGAATCATTTTATCTGTTAGCTGCTGTGGTTTAGCTGTTTTTTTATTATATAGCCGTTTTCATTCAAGCTATTTAAACTGTTCCCACTCTGTAAAAGCAAATGACCGTTTGCCTGCAATAATATTGATGTGAAGTAGAAAAAAAAACAGTACAAATGTACTATATTCAAAATAAAATAATCAGTATTATTCCTTATTGTACTCATTGCAATTTGTCGTGTTTACAATTTGATAATTTGATTTTGGAATCGTTTGTTGGAGTGGTATTCAAAAAAATATGTATTGCGAGGTATACATTTAGGGCAATGTTTTAAGCACACTTCTATCGAGTTGGATGCCGATGACAATTGGCTTGCGCAAAAAAAGCTTAAGTGGACATTGTTTGTGAACAAACTATTGTACTAGGATGACTTGTATGTGAAGAGTAAAGTTATATTGTTTTATTATGCCAACGAAATTGTATACTCATAAATATATATAGTACAAAAAATGCGAAGAATAAGAACCTCTTTTTAAAATACTTTTTTTAATACCGTACTAGTTTTCTTATATTAAATCATGTTATTGACGTTCGCTAGTGTCGATGATTTTCAAATTTCGAACGAGATATCGCAATGAAATATGATTGCAAATCTGTTTTTATCCGAACAGAAATCTGCGGATCGCGCGATGAGGCTATCATATTTAGCAGCGCCTATTCAATTCCGTTTCGTTCCATTCCATTTACCCGTTCCGCATTATCTTTATCCTGTTGTAGCACAGTTTAATTTAATATGCCGTTACGAAGTAGGTTAAAGAGAACGTTGAACATTGTCTCAAGCGGGGTTGCTTTGGGAAACAAACCGTGTTTAATAAACATACAAGCCCGTAACCTTAAGTGCTTAATAGCGATAGATCTGTTTTTTTTTTATTAATATGGAACTTGTGATTTTGGTTTCACAGGATTGTTGTGCCAAGAATATTTCGATTGCAATCACGCAACCATCAACATCGACTTGGTCTACGAAATGCGTTAGGGGCCCAGTGGTTTAGATTTCAGCCTCTCACGGCATGTGTCTTGGGTTTGAATCCTAGTATGCACTTTTGACTTGCGGAAAATTACGTGCCCGTTCTGAATGTAAGCATCATTCGCTGTAATAGTTAAAGATAATTGTGTAGATAAGATAATTGTGTGTAGGTTTTAACATCTTACACTTGTACACGTTTTTCTCTAAAGTGTGTGAATTCTAAATAATGTTCTCGAGCAATTAAGTACTTTGAAAACCACAAAAATCACTTACGGTATTTCTCTTACAATAAATCTTTATTATGTTCAATGTATTTTGTTCAACGAACCACTTGTCGCTAAAATAAACTGAACGCTTGATCTATTCATGAATAATTAAAGATTTGAACTCACATCTGAATTGATGTAATTATAATAAGCAAACAGCTGACGAGTTAACCACTTGCGGTAGCACCCCATATTTGATCAGTTTAATTGGTATCTCTTCCCTCATTCTGCTGATGAATAAGAAATGCGATCCCGTATATAATGCGCATGTGGAGTTGTTAGCGTAAACAAAACATTATGTTAATTGGAAACACGTTTAAACGTTTCGTCTCGAGTATTCGCTTATTTTGTTACGCCTTAAATGTCAAGAAGTGTATTATGAACTTGCATAGATCGTTATTAGAGTTTTTTAGAATACTGCAAGATGCATATATCATGATTCGAATCAAAACGTAGTGAACTTGAAGAAATGCAATAGTGAATTAATTGTTCACTCTATATTTCTTTCTCTTTTTTTATTTTATATTGTTGTCTTTTCTAAGTGAAATGTGTTGCTTCTTGGTTTGTTTTGGGTTTTTTTTCCCCATTTCCCCACTCATCCTTGTTTAGGTTACTTTGTGGTTTTTTTCTAAAATCGAGTTGTATCAATCTGTAATAATTTGACTTTGAGATTGATACTAAACTGCGTCTTTATCGGGACTTAACCTTTAAATATATTCCGCGCGAATAAGTTTTGTTCGAGTCTGCCTCAGCCTAGATTAAGCCGACTTAAGTTATTTAGCCCCAGTTAGATAGGCTCGAGCTAATAGGCGGGTAGCATCAAGGTTTCAGTATTAGGTTAATGTAACGTACATTGTATGTGGGTTTGTGGGAAATTTTACATCGTTCTAATAATTTCGTTCGTTCGTGGCATTAAATCAATATTTTCATTGTATTCGTTAATTATATGGAAAGCAAGAAAGACAACTTTAATTTTGCCAACATACTGACATAAAACTATGTCGATATATTTTTGATACATTTTCTTAATATTAAATAATTATTTACTACTTTATTCACTTCCAGCTTTAAATTGTTTTCAGGACAGTCTTTTCAGAAAATCGCTGTATCCGCCCATTTTATGGCAATTAAGGCATTAAGTCAGAACAGAAATGGGCGAAATTGAAAAGGATATATCAATAGTGTATTTGCTATTGTTAGCATATTAATTTTGATTTTACTTAATGTTTAAATAATAATCACTAAATCGACAAATCTCTATGGTGCTAATAATAGAGCAAAGAATGTAATAAATGAGAAATTAAGGACAATTTAAATAATTCTAGTAATCGTATCAACAGTTTGATATTAGGCACTTAATAGTTTAGTGTAACGAATTTGTAACACTACACTCTAATAGGCGTATACAGTTACATGTAAATTGTTGAAATTCGTGCAATTATCAACATGAGATATGCCAGTGATTGGCCTCGACGTAGTTACTGTTCGAAATTAAACCAGATCCTCGCCAACCCTCACATAATTCGGTACAAGAGACTCTGTTGAATTTGCTCGCACCGATCAAAGAGGGTCGACTGTACTTTCAAAGTGACATTCCTGTCCTTGGCTTAGGATCCAATAAGTTTTCTCTATTAACAGCGGACAGTTCGAACTTGTCTCCAATGGACGAACTGAAAATCCTAACGATGATTACTTTCCAATCTTCACAGAGACCTGAAAATGGTTTCAGTTAAATTAGTTTTATACTATATTCTTATAATTATGAGATATATATCTAAAGTATATAAATATGTAATGAACGCAATATGTAGATATTTATATTAATTTATTAAAAGTAGATAATTTGATTTTTTTGTTACAAAATTTTTGTATGTTTAAAAGAAATGGTTGATTGTTGAGACTTAATCCATATTCGCATTTTTTTAGATCTCATGATATTGAAGCTCGAAACATTTTTAGTATGCACGGAAATATCAGATCTGTTGATCTTTGTACGTACGTTTTGATAATACATAAGTGAATCTTGGGGTCAGTGAAAATAATTTCAGAACACTGTCAGGTAAGTTTAAGCCTATCTCATTTAAGCAAGACACGCAATCATATTAATTATGCGCCCTGATAACATTGTGTGTGATTTAAGAGGTCACAGTGGAACGCTACGTGATAATTTTGCTCAATCACGCCCGATGTGACTTTAATATTCAGATGACGATCGTATCGCGCTGATTGTAATTCTGCGGAGACATCTCGTATGCACGAGTCTATAATTGGTTATTGTTACATAATACATTGTTTTTATATTTAATGGTCATTTTCTATTACTAAGTGAGATGTACATTAATACAGTCACTTTTTTTTATTAGTATAAAACGATTCATATAAAATATTACATGGAATTCAATGCGGTCAAAATCCTTTTCATTTCTGTTGTGTTTAGAACTCTTTCTTAACTTATCTCCTACTAATTCGTTTTCGACTATTATACTTGTAAATAGTACTTGTTCCGTTTCTGTTCTAACAGAGATCGAATTGTGGTACTCAGTTTTTGACTTGGGGATTTGAACCCAGGACCTCCCGATCGGCAGTCGCGCTAGCAACCGCTCGACCAACGAGGCAATATATAAAAATAAATAAATACAGAGTGGAATTAGCACGAATTGACTGTCGTTTTTAATAGTAACACGTAATGTAGCGCTCCCAAGCAATCATGCGGTACAATGCTTATCAAGATGCTCCCTCGAACCGGTACCAATTTGACAGAAGATTGATTCAAATAGAGTTCACGCCCGCCCGTTTCGAATGCAACCGAATGATACTTCAAGTCAATTGAAATACCAGTGTAACTTGACCTTCGCTAGACTCACAAATTAGCCATTGCCTCAAAATATAAACGAGATTTACAACATATACATATGTACATACATTTATACAATTAAATTACATATATACAAACATAAGACAGAATAAGGTCGAGTGATCTGGTTATCAAGAGAAAATATTGTGTAATGATAAAAATAAAATGAATGTCTTATTTTCAATTGTTTTAATGATCTGCTCTTAAAGACTGATTTCCTCTTATAACAACGGGCATATTTTAGTTGCCAGACTTCACAGAGCTTCGTGATTACTATGGAAAACTTTACGATGTTTACATTTCCTTGCAAAGCTTTTCCTTCACCTATACAGAGTTATGTTAGAAGTGCTTGTAATTTCATTACGGTACAAAGCTAGGTCCGATTTTAAATTGAAAAGAGCTATTGAATTCAAAACCACTAAACTATCAATTCTGTAAACATTTTTTAAACGATACACAGTGACAATTATCCACTTCTTTGTGTAAGTTTTGGCTTTGCAAAAAATCGTTATGATAACGGTAGGACATAATCACAGATACTGGTACTAAAACAATTTGAAGCATTGGTACAGCTCTACCTCCCTGGTCATTGTCGTTTGCTATAAGGAAGTGAGAAACTCTCAAAACGAACCCCTTTTTAGGGCGTCAAATTGAATCTTGTTGCGGACGGAGGGTGTAGGAAAACTTAAATATTTAAGGGAAATTACCAGAGTAGCAAAACTGACTAGAGACTAATAGAATTACCTGTTATTTGAAGTAATTTAAATTATTTTTAATCATCATTATTGTTATTTCTTTATTTAATTGCAATAAAACTCCTGTACACCCACCGTTTTGAATTAATCTATCGAATTTGTATCAAACACTTTTAAAATCCGTTGACTCTATGTATTCAAGATAACTCTGTCTATGTAGAGTCAACATTAGTCAACACATCTTGATGCGGGTAGGAATCAACAATTTTTGAAGAATTAGAAGATTATTGTTGCATACAGGTAGGCAGGCATATATATATAATCATATACCGTAGTCACGGCTATTTGGCACGTATCAGTAATATGACCATAAATGCTTAAGTTATTTACATTTATGCCATTTCTATTCGCTGTTCGCTCTGTGGCTATTGCCATCCAGAGACGGGGAACTGACGATTTAGAGGTGAGGTATTAATTTTACGACCTCATTGTAACAGACGGGGATGTATGAAGTCGTTAAGTTTTAGCAGCCATTTGTAGACAGGGCGCTAGAAGCGGACAGGCGTGTGAGCCGAGTTAGCGGTGCGGTTTGAATTAATTAAAATTAGCGGGATTCCAGAGGTTCGACGTACCTTGGGACTGATAGAAGTTTTGCAGCGCCATATTACCAAGTGGAGATTTATAAGCGATAACCAACTTTATGGAACGGAATCCAGTTCGAATAAAAACATAGTAGTAATATATTAGGACAACTTATACGAAATCGTCTGATCTGACATCAGACTGACAATGAGACTGTATTACAGTAATTAATACAAAAATGTTGCTGGATGGGAATCGAATCCACTATCCACGATACATCAAGCTCATTAAATTTTGGACTAACTGACCCGGTTAAAAAAACAACTTAGTCGATCTGAAAGTTTATGTCACTATAGCCTGCCGTACTAAAAAAATCCTTCATACATTTTGTAGCCATAAACAAACGAATGAAAAAAAAATCAAAACAAAGCATTCTTAGAATATATCGTAACAATGTCTGGTTAAAACAAAGGCGCCGTAGTGCTGCAGATTTGCCACGCGGAAGGGGTCTGGGTTTATTCCCGGGGGAAGTCAATTTCATTAATACCGCGGTTGGTTCCCTTGTAGGGGACGTTTACGTTTCGTATAATATATTAACCATAATTGAGTATCTGTTTGTATAAAATGAATTAAGATTAAGATGTGTTCTTTGTAGCCGTTACGGGAAATGGGGAATGTTTATACTCTACCTATTTTTGTATTTTAAAGGGATATTTTTCATATTTATTAAGCAGTATAATAAATAATTAATGTTTTTTTATTTGTAATTTTCTTTAATGTAAAGTGTAAAAGTTGTTATATATAATTTAGTTCATACTTTATTATTATTTTTATTATTTAATAATAGGAT
>DWQT01005645.1:0-10143 GCA_018244895.1 Myscelus amystis hages | reverse complement strand
ATTAGTCTACATTAAATTCTAGAATAATGTTGAAAGTTCCGTTGAGAATATATGCCGTAGGTACACTAGTTAAATCTGTTTCCAAACCTGAAGTATTGCCTATGCTCGTATAGCTACTATACGATGACTTTCAAATTTTATCGTAAACATCACGTAACACTTCCCCTGACAACACCTCAAATACACATATTACGAGTCAGCGTATAAATCAAAGCGTAGCATCTTGGAGTTAAGCCGCGAAATCCGTTTAATCATCTCGCAGGTTATTAATAACGGCTTTGAAATTAAACAATAAATTTGGCGAGGCTAATCGCGCAGCACGGCCGCAAACCAACCGCTCGCTGAGTCAACATTTATAGAGACAAATTGTTGCACCACTAACACGGCCTCTACGATGTATTAATCTTGAGCTACGTCGCTACGCCGCGCCGTAGGCGGGGGACGCCACCCCGAGCGACACTTAACTAAATGTTTTACGGTGAAAGCTCCCTAAACGAAATCAAGCTTTTTAGGAAATCGTATTGATTTAAGATAGCGCAATATTCACACCATTTGAAGCGCTTGTCAATGTTTCCAAAAGTATCTGACAATTTAGAAAATCCTTAATTTTAATACAATTTTCTAAAAATATGCAACATTTAACACCTCAAGTAATTCATGCACAATTTATATTTCTTATTTTTAAAGCTTACAACAGATTAAAAAAATATAAATCACAGCTTTCATTCATCACTTTATGAAACACTCTCATTACGTAACCGTACTAAAGTGACAGGACACGCTAAAGCTAAATGCCCGTTTATGATACGTCGTATTAATAAAGGTTTACATGAACGACATTTATTTGATACGCGCTATTACATCGGTATTAGTTTTATGTGCTCGATTTAAGTTATCGATGCTCCCTGTATGTTCCCGAACTTAATATAATATTAATAGCGAGTGAGCTAAATTTAGCTGTTCGTGGCAAAACATTAGTAATTCATTTAGGTTTTTATGTTATTTAAATTTATAGAACGTTTTAAATTGATCAAGGGCGGTTTAGAATAAAAAGGCACCCAGTAAAAACTGTTTTAAAGACCTTGTACGTAAGCATTATCTGAATCAAAGAATGTCGAACTGGCGAATGAATTTGTATCTACAATGAATAAAAGTAAACAATAATGAAAAAATAATTAAATTATGCGCCTGTTATTTTATGGAAAATAAGTAAAATATGTGGAGGCATTTTAACTGCAAGCCCCGAGGGATGGCAGATGGTATACGAGTAGTAATTGTAGTTAATTCAGTTATAGATGCATTGCTCATTCTGAGCACTAAGACAATACACCTTCTGTCTTAAACGATATATGCATTTAAACCTTTAAACCATAATAGCAATCATTGTTGTTTAGGGGCAAAATAGGGTGAACATTGAGTTATTCTAAGCGAAGCCGGTAAGAGGAATTATCTGGAGTAGTAATAATTAACACCTAAATTAAACTTTTTAATAAACAAGCTCATTGGAAGAATCTGCACTGGCAAAATAATTAAATCGACTACTATGCAAGAAACATCTCATGCAACCTAAATCGGTAACACTAAAAAACAACAGAACAGCGTAGCGTCAGAGGGCGATCCCCAGGGCAGAATGTAGTTGTTTATGCAGCGCTGGGGTCCGTGACAGTGCTGGCTAAACGTTGCTCTGACGGTGACTAATGACGGATGCACTAATAGTTGTGTCGCATTCGCCGCCGCGCACACCATATATCATGCGAGGGAAATGGGGAGAAAACATTCTATCACCCCCCAATGTAAGATAAGGTCAAGAATCCGCTAAGGTGCAGTGTTTAGAACGAATAATCTCGTGTACGTAGGTAACATACGAGGATCCAATTGAATGACTAATAAAGATTTGCATTATACAAAACAGTGTAAGTGTAGTAAAAATTCAGTTTTTAATACATATGTATGTATACTATTGAAAATATTCCTGTTATTAAGTTGTATTTGAGTTGCATCATAATTAATATTATATATTTGCTAATGCAAAACAAAATTATGTTTGAGCATTGACGACTGGAATTGTTACGACAAAAGATAGTGAAATACATTTGACAAAACAGAGCGCTCAAGCAGAATATACCTACCTACTTCCTGAATATAGATACAACGTATTAAAGACCGTCTCCGTGTCAAGTTGGTGTCGTCATGGGGGTGTTAATTTGTTAAGACCCCGGGCAGTAATGAATGCTTCCACTTATCGCTGACGACCCAACCTTGCTTTTCACACTTCAGATTTTCTCAATACCAAATTTATTTATAAATAATTACATTATATTTTTAGTATTATTCTATATTTATCGTTATACGTGTTTGATAATAAATAAGTTTATTCTTCAATTCTCCCTGATATCTGAGCCATTATCTCTTTCAAAGTCAAAAATTCTAATTTATATGAAAATATTCTCCTATACATATAAACATGTATGAAAGTATTGTTTAACTCAATGTCATATTTACAATTTTGGTAGCATCACTTTTGATCATACTTTACTTATTAAGGAAAACTGGTCATTAAAAATCGTGCATTGAACGTTTCATTATTATAGAAATCTTTTACCTTGCGGATAACTAAAGGTATCTTAGCGATACAAGTCAATTTCTCTCTCTCAAACTATCTTTAATTTTGCCGTCCAAATTTGCCACAACCTTTACATAGTATAAAACAAAGTAAGTAAACCTATGTATGCGAAGATCGTTAAAAGTTTAAAACTACGCAACGGATTTTGATGCGTTTTTTTAAATACATAGAATGATTCAAGAGGAAGGTTTAGATGTACATATATGCAGAATTTCCTAATGACAATAAGCAAGAATGTAGTACATATCTGAATTTAGATATTCTAAAGATAGCAGGAAATGTTCACGGTATAGGGAAAGGGGAATTGTTTTACTCCGAATTAAACGCGCGCGAAGCCGCGGGCAAAAGCTAATATGTAATATACATTACATATAGTTGTACATGAGTAGGGTTGTCGCGAGGGCGTTAATTTGCTAAGACCCGGGGTGCTAATGAAAGCTTCTACTCACCGCTGATCCGATCCTCGCCCGATAAATGCGAGCAAGAATCTCGCAGGAAATTGCCCTTTTCAGACAACACGTCGCTCGCGTCCAAGTTTTAAACTAACCATCTGAATAGCAATATAAGGAAAAACATAGCTTTTCAATTTAAAGTACTATTAATATTTAAATAATTAACAGTCAAATACGAATAGGCCTACCACTCCGCGCTTTTAATTATGACGTTATACCTAATGTTCTATTTTTGGTACAATATCAGACCGTGATAACAGTAATCATTTTATTTTTATTACACATTTAAGACACAGTTTAATATAAAGTAAATTAGGTAAATAAATATTTTAATCATCATAAAATAGGCAGTAGAACAAGTATCAATGACACGCAAAGCTCTTAATGAGTGTCGTTTCATAAAGCGCGTTTTCTGCCACACAACGTACGCCCCAGATCGCAATATTGAGAGAGAGCGATCGATTCACGAGGGAATCACTCCGCTTTGAAACTAATTTGATTTTAGCATATTAAAGTATGGGGGGTGATAGGAGTGTAAGGAGCGCGTCTTGGCCCGCCCTGTAATAACGAAAATGATGCAAGGTGTGCCCTTAATATCCATCACACGTCCCCGTATTTGCTTATCTATGAAAACACGGAAGTGTAAAAATCGTCAGCGTACAGAGGGTTACGTTAGTACACCCTAATAGTCTCTTGTGTTTATCCCGATGTACTTAAGATTATTAATTCACGAATGCGACGGCGGTTTTGACGGTGTGAGGAAATCGTACGGTGTTCACGTTAGCACACTTGTTACTTACCAACGATCTCATACAGGAAAGAATACAATTTAATGCAATCAACAAAGAGGTGTAGTTTGTGATATTATAAAAGCTTTTAGGCAAGAATACATTGTAAAAATTAAATCTCGTAAAAAAAATCAATTTTCCTTTGCACTGTAATTAAGATAATCTATTTATGAATCTACCGACATTGCAGGCGTTGTAAAAATAAATTAATCTAAAACAAAAGTGCAACTTCCATTTAAAATTGCAAAATTGTTTTACATTACATTACATGTTTTATCGTGTGCATTTTAATTGTACTCGATATTACGTGAATTATAATACAATCCACACCGACAATACTTATCTGATCGCGTTACGCAACGGATCGCGATGTGCGGTGCCAACAAACTCATTTAACTTTGCGAGGCTCTGTTCAAAAATTCCGCTTTAAATATTTCGCCGCTTCGATTTTATTGTCTTCCGGTGTCCTCCTTTCACGATACATTTATTTTATTTATCACAATTCGGGGATTAAGGGAGGTTCCCAACTCCTACCGCCGCCGTAATCTGTATCTCTAAAGTTGGTTTCTAAGTCAATTGCGAATGTTTTGTATTTTTAAGATATATAAATGTAATGAAGTCGAAAAATGTTTCCGTACTACATGAACCGCAAATTAACACAAAAATACCTACGTTACATACGAGTACGTTACAAAAATAATCGTCCACAAATAACGTTTGTTTTAGGAAAAGTCAATGCGGTAAAAACAAAGAACCTTTATAAGGAAATGTTTCATAACGAATAATTTTGAAAATATTTGCAAAAAATCGCTCACAGAAAACTTATATCTAATCATATGGAAAATATATCTGATTCCATACATGTATCAATATAGGCATAAACGTATTTTGGTTACAAGTTTTAAAAAAACATGTTCCGATTTTCAGTTTATAGCATTTGCCGTGTTTATTAAGGTGGGGTACAATACAATCAAACGGTAGCAAAAATCGGAGGAAATAAACGTAGGAGCGGAGGTAGAGGGTAGATACGAGAACGCAAATGTCGCCGGCCTCTGAAAAGCGCTCAATCGGATGCTGCGCTACATAAATAAGACTGGATGAAGGTGCTCTTATCTGTGGACATTTGACACTCCTTACCTTTGAATGTAGCGAGCAAACGTGCAAAGTAGCTGGGTTGATGATATGAAGTGAATAGAGGAGCTGGCCCTTTTGAGTCTCACGAAATAGTTGTGTTCTCGAACAACGGCTAATACAGACCCCAATACCTTTTTATCTTTGCACGTTATCTTTGCATTTTATTAGTCGCAATAAAAAGTGTAGAGTGTGTGTGTAAACTATGTATTCTTCGTTATTCCCCAAATTTTAAAAGCGTATCGAACATGATTTATAAATAAAAAGGCATGAAAATACAAAAATAAATAATACAACAAAATTATCCAAAGGACTACATACTTAACACACCTAAAGCGGTGGGCCACAGAAATCTGTTTATTGAACCGCAAAGCGATTGTAATCGTTTAATACCCTCAATTCTTTATCAGCGCGGGGGTGTCATGTTTACCCGGATTCTCCCCCGCGCCTTTAATGTATAACTTGACGAAAGCTCTGATATCTCAATTGATACGGAATACGTAATTATGTACGTAGTATGTATTCGAATTTAACACTGCCGTTATTTTTACTTGAAATTGCTTTTAAATAACTAATTCGTATTGCCGTTAGGGTACTTGCGCTTACTTTATCTGGGTCATAAAGAATATACATATATGGTTCTCAAAGAAAACGAAATGTTTTTTAAGATGTGGTAAAAGACCAAAAATAATAAAAAACCTCACATAGTAGAAGCGAAACAAAATTAGAGTGTAGCATTTACGGTTACTAAATTTTACAAATTTATTGCTAATTTGAAATAACGAAACATTACGCTGAACACAAATGTTGCGCGAACCAGTCATTCGATGAAACGAAATGAACGATACAAACTAAGCCGAACTCTATAATGACGTCATTTGCTTATCAGTTGACCATTACCGAAAATCGAAGGCCGCATTACGCACCGTCCGAGGCAGTCCCTGGCCGCCCCGGCCCGATATAAAAACACCTTATCGAACCGTCTCTGCTGAAAACTGCCATCGATCGCAATATTTACTTTAAAAAGCACATAAATTTCTTCCATTTACAGAAATAAAAACATTTCCACTCTTATCTTGTTCGATTTTAAACGGTACGCCATCGGCAGCTAAGTTGGGTGCAAGGTTTTTGTCCTCGCTTCCCTTTTTTCCGGGGGCGAATTTCTTTTTGGCAATTTAGAGGCGAGCAGATAATAAAAGGGCTCTAACTGCTTCGATCGCACCCTAATGAAAACTTGAAAACTCCTCATTTCTGTATCAATAACTTATACTTCAGATACACATACACCTAATTGATAAAGTTATATACCTACTAGATTTGTACGCTTAAATCATTGTGATTGCAATTCTTTACATCGCAATCAATAGCCTATACCTATAAGTAAGTTTCTGTCATACTAGAAACATGCAGCGACCTCATCAGAAAAAAAAAACTGGTGGTGTTTTATCATATAACTTATAGGACTCGTATATAAAAAGACTTTTACGAACCACCCAAACCTAAAATTGAATAAAACAACGATATTCGAAGTTACTCGATATAATTAAAATCATTTCAATTAAGTACCAAACACTCGACCTACTTTTAATCCATTGAAGTGGAACCGTTATCAAGTTGCGGCCTAATTGAATAACATTTTCAGAATAAATATTTTCTTGTTCTATAACCAATATACGAGTATGGTCAAAGAAAATGCTATTATGGTATCAGTATTGATTACAAAATTGACGCGCAAAGAACAGTCTTCAAACATTTAACCGATCATCTTCAGCTCAACCACTGTTTGAGACAAATTTGTATTTTAGTCTTCAATGTTTTGCCATATAGATGTGTTGCGTAAAAGTCAGTTAATAATATGCAATCTGCTTCAACAATTCTGCTTGTACAACATGTAAAACGTGTATTTTTATCATGTTAGTATTATAAAACTTTAGCACAGGGATATGTTCATCTCAGACCAGCACTTGACCCACTTCGTTGCACCGAACAAATCGAAAATCGATGTGCCAACGACCCCTCCGCAAGCGGGCGCACGCTGGCGACTCCCGCGCTCATCACCACAAAGCTCTAAAGCATTCTAACAATACTAATTTATACAACGTTAGGTATCTTTACACAATTTTCTAAAAATATACACAAAACACTTATCAGTTTCGAATAAATAATTATCTAACTATCTTGCTAATCATTAGCAAGTTAGAGAAGTCAGATATAATTTTTAAAAAAATTATTACATATTATGTACATTTTTGATACAAATAGATGTAATTTAATCTAGACCTAAAATTCAACGTAATGTTCGATATGAGAAAACCTAAAAATTTAATTGAAACGTCGACCCTTTATCTTCTTGGCGTTAGTGTTTCTACAGTCGTGTCAAATCGTTCTTAATTTTTCTTAGTTTGCAGTAAGGGTACCACAAAACTCGAGTATCACGCACGTCTGTACAACAGGTTGTGAATATCGAACTTCGAACGCCCCACGGTAGCGATACAAGTTAGGTACGGAGACGTGGTATCAATAACTGATATATTATGTACTAATCACCATCCTCATTTCGAAATTACCATTGACGTACTTACAATTTGAAACTCGATTGGTTCAAATTTACATATATATTATTTTCTCTAATAAACATTACACTAGACTATGTTCCATATCGATGTAGCGTTAATGTAATACTTATCAATAATTTTCAGATATCAGTAGGTACAAATGACTTTTTTATATCTACCTTACAAAAATATATTTCTGTTTCTCAGATCAGTATACTTTCTTATAGTAGATAAATACTTATAATAATTCCGTGAGAGCGTTTGGGCGCGTTTTTTCTACTCGGCGGTTATTCCCCCCGTCCACGTGGCGGTCACTAATTGCTCAGCTGGGACGCGCCACCAAATGTGAGTTTTCTATTTCAAGATAAAATATATATTTGTTGTATGTGGTGAGATTCAGCCTTCTGTGAGTTTCGGTCTTGAGCAAGCTCGATTTATATTATTGCGCTTGCGGCCGCATTTACATTACATTTTTACTTGAGTGTTTGAAACGGTTTTGTAAAAAAATCTTTAAAAAGTCTTTTACATGTCATGTTAAACATAAATTTTGCACACATCAAAATATAGATACTTACTGACTATTACGACGCACCTGAAACCATTACAACACAAAAGTTTTAAGCTATTAAGTCTTATACATATAATAATCATGGTAACCAAATTCGCAACAGTGTAGCAATCCGCAAGATGTTTGTAACTTTGAGACCGCGAACGAGAAAATTAACGCACATTCGCCATATTGAGATTGTTTCAACTGTGGAATTATTTACAAGCTACGCCACATGTCCTTTCTCGGAACTCGGGAACTTCTCCATGCGTATTCGAATTCCTGTATGGAGTAGAAATACGGCTTTATAGGAGTAAAATCATACTTTCTCCTCGGCGGGCGCGGGGTTTGCCGTACTAATGACCGCGCGGGGCGAGGCGCTGCCTACCTATACCTACCTATCTACACATGCCACGACAACCACACTTTATATTGCGTTTAGCAGGCTGCCTACCCACACTCTTGCTATTGCTGCACACAGACATGCTCAACCGCTCGAGAATGCTTCCTTTTTTTGTTATTCCGACGTACACTATTTTCTTTCTGACGAACGGCGATACAAAAGTTACGGTTAGAATACCAGCAACTATACAAGAAATTCAAATGTAGCAATGGTGTATATTGTACTGTTGTTTTATTGTAGGTGCGTTTAACGGATTTCTATTTGACTTTTATAAACCAACATATTTGATACTGAGAGATGTAAGTGCTAAAGTCCTTAATATTTCAGATAATCTTGTGTGCTATCTATTGTTTAGGTAACACTATTTTGACATGCACAGTAGCAGCATCCGGGTGGTGCGTGGGGCGAGTTGTTCGGGTTATATTGAATTGTCTCGACCTAGGATCAATTAAAAACACCCGTCAAAATCTCGCAAGTCACTTCGGGGCGTGCATGTGTTACGGCAAAAGTCGACGCTGACGCAAATTGCTGACTCACGGACCCCGTGTCAAATCTCAATGGACACAAGCTAACTGGTGTTAAGCACATGTACTGATTACTTATGCTTTGTTGTTTTAGATTCGGTGGTGAAATTCAATATAACGAAACAGACAACTCACAAGTAGATTTGCTTGTACTGTCCCTAATCGGCCTTGAAACTATAAAAACTTGGTTACCCTATTACTATACATATAACGTGACAAAAAGATATTTGTAACATATTTACTATTTACATTATATTTCATGGCACTTATCTGCGGTGGAACAAAATTTTTGTGTCTGGCGCATCGCCAAGCTGTTAAGCTGGGTTTTTTACAATTGAATTATATCCCCGTTCAACGTCGGTGACATTTCAGTTCACTATTTGGAAATTGGTCTAAATTTTTGTGTGATTCGCTATATCTTTACATAGTATAAAACAAAGTTGCTGTCCGCTTCCTGTCCCTATGTATGAGTAGGTCTTTAAAACGACCTAACGGATTTTGATGCGGTTTTTTTTTAATGGATAAAGTGATTCCAGAGGAAGGTTTGGAAGTATAATAACACCCATTATATAGTAGAGAAATACTGTTATTTTGTATTAATCCTTACACATTAATCCTTATTCAATTAAGTACCTTAAATACATTTCCAATTTTTCCAAAGACGAAAAAGCATCTTTGAATTGCCGAATATGAGTAACGTATTCTGTGAAAGTCAGCAGAGAGCGTTTGTTTTTCTGTACACTCCGGTAAACAACCGTCACTAAGGTCATAAACGTGTGACAGCTATAAAATGACCATTCACACGGAATCGTCGGCCGAGATACACGAGAATATACATGTCTTCACTGTTATTGGCTAGTGGCTACTAATATTGTGGCTTCGTGGAATTTGTTTATAGGATCTTGTACGCGTGTAAAACAAAATGCCTTTTAAATAAAAACAATTGCTCAATTAATCAACTGATGCATAAAACTCTTTAAAATAAAAGGTAGTGTAACTAAAATCGATATTCAAATTGAATTGTATCATTTTTCTTTTCCTTCTTTTTTTTTCTTTATAATATGGAAGTAGAAGACGAGCATGCAGTCCACCTGATGGTAAGTGGCTACTGCCGCCCATG